>CM061921.1:203916937-204149850 GCA_031002005.1 Vandiemenella viatica | reverse complement strand
TCCAGGGAGGGTGACTATCTGTAACCACTGCTTGGATCTGCCCTGCAATCAACCATCTGCCAGCAACAGCCACCCACACCATTTGGTGGTCTTCACGTGCTGTTATCCATCAGTATGGACCCATACCTGCTCTAGGAGTTTTAGAGCCTTCTTTCATCCACTGTGTAATAAGCCTGTATACTGACATTGCACTACGGCCAATCCCTCGGGAGATTTCACAATATGATGCACCCTTTAAAAACACGTCAATTCTCTGACCTCTCTCACAGTTAGTCATTTGGGTGTAGGGAGTTGCCAAAAAAAACTTGTGGACAACAAAGTGTCATGTTACACCACAGTGTTTACCACTAATACGCTAAAAAAGTTAGCAATTTACATAATAAATAGTGCTGTATTTCTCATATTATTACAGATAAAACCTTCAATTTTTAATCATTTAATACTCTTCATGCAGGCATACTTGGGGCCAAATTTCATTAATTTATCACAACACCGTCTCGGTGTTGGGATTTTAATTAGCACCAGTTTGTGTTTCAGTTGCTACCGTGTAAAGGTTGAGCTGCCACTTTGCCCAACTGTCCTGTACCATCACCGCAACAACAGGCGGCCAAGTGACGGCTCAGCCCCTCGCGTCCACACTTTTGCCTAGCTCGCCTGTGTTAGTCTCCTTTAACGGTTTCAAATGATTGTTTCAGGGAATCAGTGTTGGGGATGACAGGTAGGTTTGATACCCTGCTTTATTATAGAGTACTGTACTTTGTTTTGCGAAGTTTTGGTACGAAAGAACATTAAAATACTTTATCTGACTCACGTAATCACCTAGCTGGTTGATTTTTTATGTACAAAAATGGTATCCCAGTGCAGTATTAACAAATCATCGCCACACTTTACCGGAATGAAAGATTGTCACTTGTTTCAACGCAATCTCAATGAAATGTCAATTACTTCGTACTTGAAGTGTTTGTTTTGTCTGAGGTTGTTTTAGATTCACTCGGCACTTTTTGTTAGTTAAGAACAAGATTATAACATATTTTAATATACCTATAGGTCATAAAGATTTTGTATAGTAAAAATAATAATTTCATGTTATCTGAAAGTTCTAGTCAGAGTTTCTTATTGGGAAACTCGCCGTGCACCTATATCGTAGTCACCTAACTTGAAAAGAAGACCTACACATTAACGTGAAATATGAACCATGGAGCGTCCTTCACAGTAACAGATAAAAGCTTTGTCACAGGTAAATGTCAATTTTAAGGCCTGCAATAATTACAGTCGAGACCGGGATTCGAACCGGGACCTTCAGTTTCCAAATTGCACGCAGTAACCATTTGAATAACCAGTACGAATATAGTTTTAATGAAAAATAAGTTTTGAAACATGATAAAATAGACATACTCTTTCTCTAAACCATATATTTTTGCTATCAAAAGACATGAATTCACTTTTATGTGTTTCAATACATATTTTTAAGTACTTCTAGATTAGTCTTGCGTCTGGTTACGGCGTAAGATTCGGGTGTGGGAGGTTCGGTTACAACTGCGGATCTCCGCTGCAATTTTTGTGGGTCTTAAAATTGATCTTCAACTCTGGCAAAACTTTGGTTTTTTAATGCGAAGATGCTAGGACTCTTCCTACATTTTACGAACATCTGATGAACATGGATAAAAAAAATACTTTTTTTTTTAAGGCAAATAACATGAAAACAACATTTAGTCGTAATGGAAGGGAAATTTTCGAACACTCTCTATGCGCTTCTCCACATCCAGCAGGCCGACACTGATCCGCACTGTCAAAACATAAATGAATCCAATGACAGCCAAGTGTCGGACAACACACCGTTTAATTTGGACAAACTTCGTTCGAGTGAGCGCCAACACACACGAAGTACCGCAAATCGATAATTTTGAAGATGTGATTTACGAGTTTGCAGCTGTTAAAGCTAAAAATAGGAGATTGGGAAAGCAATTGTTTTTAGTTTATTTGTGCATCTTTTAAATTACCTTAATTTATTAACTATAATTTTTAATAACAATAAATGATAGTTAATTATGTTTTATTAATATCATATTTTACACTTACAAGATGATATATTTTACTTAATTTTGAATTTAAGTTTTAGGGGGGTGACACCATCGATAACCACCCCGGGTGCCACCCACGCTAGCTACGCCACTGTATAGCAGATAGAAAAATATTTTAGGGTAATTTTTTATGAATCAAACTACTTTTATGTTCCAAAATGCATTATGGAACTTGATGACCCAAGATAGATAGGATTCAAAACCTTCAGAATCACTATAAACAGAGAAACCTCGCTACTCAGTAGTTGGACACAAGTGAGCCTTGAGCTCTTCTAAGAACATTTGGTGTTAAGCACTAATAATGTCTTTTTCCATCCATTGATATCACAAATATTTATTGTTGCTTTCATCAATTTTTTTAAAAAAAAGATCTCCTCCCCACTCCCCCCCCTCCCATTCCCCATCATCCTTCTACTCAACTGACTGATCATTCTATACTACATTTCTCTCTTCTCACAATAATTATTTATTAAAAATAATCTAACTTTTGTCTTCCTGCATATTTCTCCATTTCAACTCTAACCACTACTGCATGCCTCAAAATGTCACCCACCAAGTTATCCCCACTTTTTGAAAAATTCTTCAATAAACCCAGTTCTTAAACAACCCAAATAATTTTCCGTATTCTACAGAAACAATTTCAAACATTTATGGGCCTCTCAAATCCAAGCTTTATTTCCATAAAAGTGCCATGTTCTATCTATGCAGTTTTAGAAAGTCTAAAGTCATACAGTTCTGACAATTTACAGCTCAACAACACTGAAATCTTTGAAGCCAGAGAATAAAAACAGAATTTTATTAAGGAAATGAAGTGTGGAGGACCACTGGGTTTTAGTGAAATATTGGGAATTGTAGCAACTATCAGAGTGTGATAGAAGCTAGGTCATTTACAACAGATACTGTAAACAGGCTAGCCAGAAAGAATGTATACACACATGGGACAAACGACCTGCTCAGTAGATTAGGGCAGTCAGCATTTTGCATACAATTGACAAATACTCAAGCCAGGATGACACCATCGGGGCAACAGCTGGTTGGATAGCTGTAATCCCCTCCTACAAAAAAATGTAGTGGGGATAGACAAACAAAACCCCAAGACGATTGACAAAACGAGGTCGATCGGCCGAGGCCGCAGAGCTGGAAGAAGGAAGGTGGTGCTACTGGTGGAGGAAGCAGATGGCGGCCGGGGACAACGTCGCCGCCAACAGCCATAGAGGATGAGACATGGCATCATCACAATAAATACAGGTGGAAATGATCCTGCTTAGGTGCCGATAGCTACGTGGGGAGGTATAGACTAAATAGACGTTAAGGAAGAAATGTTAGTCTCTGGCATTAGTTGCAAGGATAACTGACCTGGATAGAAGAATTAGAGAAAGCTAATGAGGTATTACATAGCTGTTATGTACTGTTGTTCAGAAATGCATAACTGCAGTCTGGGTAGCCAGAGTAGGTATATAAACTCAGTTCCGCCAAATTTCAGTCTAATGACTGTCGAATCACAAGCCCTGTCATAGTCGACCAACACAATTGTCAAACATGTTCAATGGTATATGTTTGTCCTTTTTCAATACAGTGTGATTAATTAATTTACCTCATTATAGACGTTTCATATCACAAAGAACCAGGAATACAAACTGCATTTGAAAAACATATATTATTGTTGTTACACTGAATAAAATATTGTGTGGACGGTGAAACAGTATTTTGTGAACTGGTGGACATGGTTTGTATGCTGACTTTAAAGAATGTGACCTGCTGTAGACTGATTTCGTGAACTGCTATGGTACTGCACTGTTTATACTGTTTAATGAACAATACCAGTGCTACTACTCACTGTTTCCTACCGGTTTATACTCAAAATGGCATTCTTTCGTGATGAACGCTAGATTAGTATCTAGTGGCTTGCTTTTCGATGATGTTCTTAAAGTGTAATAAAACTTAAGTGGACTGTGAATGCCGGCACGTGTGTATATGTTTTGATTTGCTTCATGCATGTGTCCTTTGACTGTGATTTAATCATCCATATAGCATAGCTAACCAGGCTGGCAACCTGGTGGCATTCGAATCTTTTACTAAAATTAAGAAGTTATAGGTGAAGGAACTGAAAGTTGTGGAACATCACCTGGCCTCCATACTGTTATAACTTAGTATTTATAATTGAAGCCTCAAAAGAACCATAACTCACTTAACAAGGTCCTAGCCAATATCGTAACATTGTTGAAGTCTACCCTGTGGCCATTGTTGTACATGCTCGGTGATAACTGACTTGCTGTATTGTCCTAGGCGGAGGTAGAGTGTGTGTTCTTCACACCCGTTTTGTACGGTTCGAATAGTCTGGCCGATGTATCAACTAGGAACTCTAACATCTAAGAACTGTCTTCAAGTGGAAAAACTACACCAAGAGGCAGATAAGAAAGGCAATTGACCATGAATGTATAAGGGATGAGTTTCGAGGTGGTCAATTGATGTGATTGTACCCAACACAATCTTAAACTTTCGCATTTGCCGCAACTCAACAGTCTTCTTTGAAGTTGGTTAATTTTATATATATATATATATATATATATATATATATATATATATACACACACACACACACTATGGTAGATGGGAGGAATATTGTTGCTAATTTATAGGCACTTGCTTTGAATAAAAATGTTGGTATTTTATTGTTGACCAATCAGACACAGTGAAATTGTAAATAACCTGGGACACAAATCATAAATTCAAATATTGTAGGAGTTAGTGAATCAATCGCATGCCAAGATGCAAGACATGAACTTGATAATTCAAGCCATCAAAAAAAAAAAAAAAAAAAAAAAAAAAAAAAAAAAAAAAAAAAAATTGGTAGAAGGGAGGTTGTGTACCAAGTAGTCCTCAGGCACACTCAAAAAATACATATCACTGATAAAGGGTTTTAAGAATAGAACACATCTAGCATATTAGTAAGTGCCTTATATCAGGTTGCAGCACACATTTTATAGCAGAAGGCATGGGTGAGAGAACTGTTTGAATGATTTAGACTAAATATCCATATCTAATAAATTTCTTTGAGGAGAGCAGCTGTATATCTGGTCAACATATAGCAGTGATTATAACTGGAAGTTAAGTCAAAGACGGAGTTGCACAGAAGTGTATGAGTATATGAATCGGACAGCGGCATACTTAAGTTATGAAAATTATGAAAGCAGCAATTTGAATGTATAAAATAGAATTGTGTATTTTAGTCATTATATAGGTAAAAAGTTAAAAGGAATACAAACAAAGCAACAGTTTCATTTTTTTTTTCAATAATTTTACATCCAATTCATTCACATAAGTATGTTTGGATTGGGAAAAATATAGGCTATTTGTACACAAAACCTAAGTGTTGATCAAAGCGTTACCATCACGACATTGTTGTGTAGAAGCCACAAATTAATTCGAGTGTTAAAGAAAAGTTTATTGCAGTGATTTAAGTTGGTGGTTGTTTATTAACAATTTAATTTAAAACAGTTGGACAAAATGGCATAAAAGCAGGCATCAATGGTAATAGTCATGCTGATGACTATGCATAAAGAGATACTGAATTGAATAACAGCAGAACTAAAATCATGTTGTAAGAATGGAGACTTAGGCCTATATAAGGAGGTGTGGCACCTGGGCTATCTCAGTATCTGATGGTCAGCAGACCTGTGCAGATGTCTCATCACCTGATGAAGACAACGGAGCTAGTAGTCAAAATATCGTGTTTTCAAAACACTATCCGGCGGTACACCCGTGAAGACTTCATTTAAAATGATGTTACTGACAGTTTTGCAAGGAATAGAAGATATGAGACAGAGTAAGAAGAATTATTTCCACCAAATGAACCTGAGTTGGAAGGGGTTTTTATATAAATGAGTCGAAATCATGAAAAGTTTTATCATGAAATGGGAAAAATAATCAGAGGAATGAGTAGTGAAGAAAAAGAAGGTAGTGAAGACAGAATGGAGCAAATAGAAAATGATCATGGCCACAATAACAGTGACGAAGAAAGAAATGGAGGCTTTATGATCAAAACGAAAAAAACAGGGAGAAGGTATTTCTGTGTCAGAAGACAAGAAAGAAGAGGATGAAATAGGAAAATCTGAAGTAGAGGGAAAGAGCAATGATAGAAAAGAAGACTATAATGATTGTTGTCCAGAAGGCAATAGTGAAGAGAAAAATGAACACAATAAATATAATGAAGGCGAAAATGGTAAGCCACATGAAGATATTTCTGTACCAGATGGTGATAAAGAGGATGAAACACAAGAAGAATGGCACAGCAGTGAAGGAAAATGAAGTCGGATGCTATCTGAAAGAAGAAATAAGTGGAAAGAAAAGGCCATCAAAAAAGATTTTAAAAATATGACGAGAGATGAAGAATAAATTTTCTGTTTTATAATCATGGAAGGAGTGTGGAAAATCATAAAGAAGGATATAGGAAGAACGAGAAAAAACATGGATTAAATTTAAAACGTGAAGGAAGAAATGTGGTGAGATATCAACAAATATAAGGATGTAATGAAAACGTTGGTCAAAATTTTAAGTAAGCAACTCAATATCTGACAAATCGCATTAAACCATCTAAAACCGTTGATTCCAAAAATATTATAGTTTTTTTGAACAATTTAAAATTATCAAAGTTTTTAAAAACTTGCACCCTTCAAAACAGCTTTATGGGGGTGGGGATGTCCTATTCTCTGCAGGTAGGCGCATCCCTTAACCATCGCTTTCTTAAAGGATTAGGAGACAGCAGTTTGGCGACCACAAGTTTAAATGCTTTGTACCATGTAATAACAAAACTTATGCAGTGCAATTATAACTCTGTTTTGGTTCATTACAATAGTAGCTACATCTCCAACGATTTTTCAAATATTTAATTCAATTCTTTGCCGATTAATAACAATGTTCTGCGACATCCTTATCACGAGCTGGCTTTAAAAATGCTATAGGAGGGGGAGGGAGAGGTAGGCAATTAAAAGTTGGGATTTGAAAGAAAGGGCATGAAAATGACTGGAGCTTCAGCAATGGTTAAGAATTTTGTGCCAAGGGAACATTGCTGTGAACAAATGTTGCAGGGACCTCAGGATGTCATTACAACAATTTTAACCATATATTAGTTACATTCAATAGGATAATTTTTACAAAACCAGAACTATAGAATGCTGCCTGCATAAAATGCATATACTTTGTAGTCTTTTTTGAAAAAGTAGAAGTATAATTCACAAGATAGAAAGCTCACCGATACAAAACTTTCCTACTTACCTACAGCAGGTCTTCCTTTGCAGTCATCTTTAGAAATGGATGACAATGATTTAACATCAAAAAATGGGCTTATACTAAGACCAAACAGTATAAAATAAACGGAGATCCTGAAAGGATTAAATAAAATCCAAATTAGATACATTACCTTTTGTACAAAACAAAATATTGCATAATAAATTAGGTGACATCTGCAACTACTGTATTTTTTGAAGAACCAAAAAAAAAATCAATAACAAAAATCATTTTGCCAAAAATATCTTCTATTAAATGTATAACAGAGTAACATGGGATGCTATCGGACAACTAAAATATAAAAATTGCTTACTGTTTTCTAAAACCAATATTCACTGGAGAGCAACTGAGTTAGACTGTTTACGTTATGCAACCTTGGCACTATATGTGAACCTATAAATGGAAAGGAAATGATGCAATCAGAGATCCGACTACAGGAGGTATGCTCATTGTATTAGTAATAATCAAATGCAGTATGGGTATGATGGATTGATTATGGGAAAATTGTTGGGCCCGAACCAATGGGCCAGTCCATATCAGAAGTTGTGCAGGCAATGGGATTTTCACAAGTCATTGTTACAAGGATGTACTGCAAATATGTCAGTGCTGTTAAAACACATCCTAGCAATGCTAACTACCATAGAAAGCACCACAAGAGGGTTCAGCATTAGGTAGCTCACATTGTAACAGTGACAGTGGGTGTAGGGGCCAAAGTGCAAAAAACCACTTGGCAATTTAATGCTGGTGCACAGCAATATGTAAACAGCCACACTATCAAGAACCATTCCCTCAGTAAGCAGTACAGAAGCCAATAACCCATGAGGAACTTCTGTTAAATTTATGTCACCAGTGAAAACATAAGCGTAGATGTGGGATCATTACCACCGGATGCTAGAAATGTAGAAAAATGCAACTTGGATCGATGAGTTGACCCTTAGCCCCTTCCACCAAATCTTTATGAACAGCAGGAAATTTTTCAAGGTAGTTTAACCGCACGGCTTCTGAATACTTTCCATGTCTCGTTGTGTACATGCTAAGACAAACATACACCTTCATAAGAGCAAAATGTGGTGTTAAATGATGTTAGACAGATACATTCAATTCAATGGCCCTTCTGTGTAGTATTGGTAATCTCAATAAAAACTGCAGGAAATTTTTCAAGGTAGTTTAACCGCACAGCTTCTGAATACTTTCCATATCTCGTTGTGTACATGCTGAGACAAATTGACACCTTCATAAGAGAAAAATGTGGTGTTACATGATGCTAGACAGATACCTTCAATTCAATGGCCCTTCTGTGTAGTATTGGTAATCTCAATAAAAACTAGAGTCTTACTTCAGAATGGATGACTATCTAAAAGGCAAAACAAAACTTATAGCTGATTGTAATTCACTTACAAGATGTTATCCCATAATCAGTAATAACTAATATAAATTAATACTATATGCACTAATATTTCCCGTTAACAATATTGCTGCTTGTGTATACAGTGAAGACTTATGGCAGTTGTATAACAGTAACACACAAACACATCTTTATAGGTTTTTTTTAGTAATAAATCTTTGGTGGTTACTAATGAAACATATACACTGTAACTGTACTGTTAAATCCAAGGTACCAATTATACCCAACACACAAGATGTAGGATATGCACACTCAAGGGATTTATGACGACTAATGTGTTTCCTCGTGTTATATACCTTGAACAAGCAGAGACTGGTATGAAGTTAGGACAGATGGTTATCAGAACAGAAAACACAAATTTCCTCTGAATTTTCACCATTTTATCATCTTTTTCCTAGTATAGCATTAATTTGCTACAAAAACATAAATATATCTAGCACCTTTCATTTCATGTGCTCAAACACTCATATTGTATGAATAAAATTAAAAACCAACCAAGCCACCTAGCTTCTTCCCAGAGCAATCTCTGTAGTAGTTAAGACATGCCTAGGTACAGTGGCTGCATTCTGCTCACTGGGTAATCTATTTCAGTGGGCTTCTAAAGACCATGTAGCTCTGAGCACAGATGACCAAATGTCTCAATTCATTAACGATTAGTTACCAAGAGTGGCGAAATTAAATTATGGCTGTTTCATTTGTCTGGTTAACTGCCAGTTTTAATGCTTTAAAGATCTGTTCAGTAGTGAGGTTCAGTTAATAACTACTTCAAAAGAGCACAACTAAAGAGAATACTGCTGTTTATAATACAACAACAACATAGACTTAATTAAATAGCTTTAAATAAACATTGGATATTGAGATTTGGGTTCTGTAATAGCTACAGCCAATTTTTGTTAATGCACGTTTCCTTAGAATATAAGAAGTAATTTCTAATGACACACACACACAACAATGATTTAATGCTAATTTGCATATCAGTTGCAACAGCCATACACTATTTTTCACCAGTTTACTGGAATATTTTTAAATGTTACAAATGCTTATTGAGAATATTAAGTTGAATGGCAAGTTCAATTTTGCTTCAATTTTGTCATCTAACCACAGGCAAACATAAGGCTGCCAGGATATGAAGTCATTTTCCCCTGCGCTGCTCACTACATTGCCCTGCACTCCAAAATACCTCCAACACCCTACAGTTTATTACTAATTACTGTGTAGGAAGCGAAATTCTATAGCACACTGGCAACAATTGAGCTGCCCACCCTCTTGGATGACTTAGATTTGATACATATCTTTTCAGTTTCTCATATTTTAAAAACTAAAACCGTTTAAAAATTTCCGTTAGTTTCATGTGGTACTATGAGGTAAAAAAGTGATTATCTCATTACTCTAGCAGAGGGCTGCAGAAAGATGACAGAACTTTAAGCCAAGTAAAAAGAATTTATTTGTTGATCACATTTTATGGCCATAACATTAATGCCCTCTATATATTATCTAGTTACCAAAAAAATATACATTTTTTTTTGTCCCAATTAAATTTTTCTCTGATATTTTACTTTAGTTATTAGGATCTACTGGAGCACATACTGGTAGGACTGAAACATCAATAAATAACTCCACGTGAAACACTATAAACAAAACAACTGCTCTATGGACTAGTGAAAAAACAGTGTGGTGTTATATTCACATGCAGTTTTTTTTAACTCGATACTAATACTAATGGTAATACTGCGGAATCAGGTCAGAGTAGTGCTGTTGCATTCCACATTGAAGAGAAAGCTTGGGAAAGATTCACAATGATTACAGTTAAATTACTCGACAAATCAAACCCTGATTTCTGAGAATATGAAATAGAATCACACGTTACTGAAAGTGCTCTAAAAACATTGAGTGCTACACGTATGGCGAAAAAAATAAAATTAAATTGCATTGGAATATAATAAATGTTTATAAAAAATATACTTCAAACATAGTATTATTTGTATCTATACTACTTGAGCGCATTACCGGGATTTGAACCCACGCCCTCCTGAGTTAAATTCCAGAGTGTTACCGCTCACCCACCATGCTCACAAAGCTCGGAATCGCATGAAAACATGTTTAGAATAACAAGCAATCATAAACAAAACAGTGGTGTGTCATTTCCATGCAGAACTCTGCACTTTTCTGCTAATGTCATTAGTTGTACATCTTTTTTCAAGAGACGCAAGGCACTTTCAGTCCAAATCTTTCAAAGAAACTTGAAACAACCTGTCCACGAAACATTCATGTGGAGGCAAGCAAAAGTGGAAAAATGACTAAAGAACACACGAAACGTTTTCTAACTTCAGTCCTTGGCGAACATGTAACAAATGAAAAGAGCCTATTGTTGTGTGATTCCTGGTCAGGTCATACAGACCATACCCTTCTAGATGCAACTTTTGGAAACAAGGATGTTATGCTGAAGATATTGCCACTGAAAACAACAAAATACTGACAATCCCTTGATGTTTACATCTTTCAGCAATAGAAGCTCTATATCAGAAGGATTAACGATTTTGTAAGACTACAATGTGCCAAACCACAAGTGAAGATTCATGATCGTTATTTTATCATGAAACTTCACTCTGATTTACAATCAATTTGCTGCACCTATGTATAAGCCTATGTTGCAATATGTTTGGCGAAAGCCAGGTTGTGACATTGACATACCAATACCATCATTTGAAAATGTAATTAGTGTGGCTTTTGATATTGGACTACGTGAATGCGAAAGTGATTTGGAATGTGATAACGCGGCTTTAGTGAGATGTGCACATTGTTCTCTTCCCTTTTGTTTTAACCTCTTCATCAAAATCCGGCATCTGCACTTTAGGGACTAATATAAGCACTATCAGGTGTGTGGTACTGATGAATATTCCCGTTTTGTGCTATAGTAACGTACTTTAAGCAGAGTGTTTTTGGCACTGTTGACTGAAAATTTAATGATACACTGACATCATTAAATTACGTATAATTTCTATCATATGGTATTGATATCTTGTTACTTTGTTTCTCTCTATTATAATGTTACTTGAGGTAGAATGTAACATTTTGCATGGAAATGATACACACCACTGTTTTTTTTTTTATGATCGCTTGTTATTCTAACCATGTCTTCGTGCAGTTCCGAGCAAAGTCAAAGGTGTCCCATGTCAGTAATTTCTCTACATCTGTAAGACGCGCTGACTCATGGAATCGCAAATACCTGAACCTTGTTCTGACACTGAACAATAAAATTCCACAGGCATGGTGTTTCAGAGCACTACAAAATGTTGATAGTTAGCGGATCCCCAACCTCCGTTTTCTGCTAAATTTCAAAGTCACGTTTCAAGAACAGTAAAACTAACATTTTTGAGACCAACAATGTTTTTGAGCACCATGTTTAGATTTATTAGGACGACTCTTTCTGGCCATATAATGAAGGTGGATGAGAGGAATCAGAGATTAACCAGAAGGATTGTACAAGGCCACAAGCATCATGGTACTGATTAATCACAAGGTCACTTCTCCAAACTACATGTTGGAATACAGCAGCAAAAAATTATTGTGTTAGCTACAATTTTAAATCATTTAGGATAACCGCTTTTAATAGCCTATTACTTTTTGTCACTATTTCCCCACATGATAATTAACAAATAAGGCAAGGTGTTCTCAGATCCCTTATTGTTTAAGCAAACATTTGTAACTAATTAATGCATCAAAGTTTGTATAGCAAACTGGCAACTACTGACCCTATCACCAAATGGTTATATGGTTTTATGATTTATCTAAACCATCACATGCAGAATATCGTATATAGTTTAATACTACAGTGTCAAAAAAAAGTTTAATGAAATGTTCAAGATCATTCTCTTACTTCTCTGAAAATAGGCTGCATTACTACCTGGCTTCTAATATGTGTATATTATACATCTGGATATTGTGGGCCATTTCCTCAATTGCGGTAGGATCCATTTTTTTTATGAATAATTCGATATGTTTTTATTTACTGTTCACGTTTCACTTCATTATCTGAAGCATCTTCAGCGGTTTGCATCCTTGCGAGAAATTTCGTGTCACTTTCACTGCACTATAGATATTGTGATGGCTTACATTGGTTTAGTGTGAACTTCGCAGCATGGCAGGTTTGTTTATCGTTTGGCTTCTGTTTTTATCGGTGGGTGGCACATTTTTTAATATGTCTCTGTGCTTAGTTTGGTGTGTTTAGTGTATTATTATTATTGGTTGTGTATTTTTGTGGTAGATGGTTGTGTTTCTTATTTCGTTTTAAGTACTGTGTGTATACAGTGTTGGGTCCGTCGGGTCCATGTATTCATTTATTATGTTCTTATCTTCGGCCAATGATTTTTGAATGTGGTAATTTTCCTGAAACACTAGTAGTTGTGGTTTGCTATTATTAATGGTGTATATGCAAAATACTCAAAAGGAATGTTCCGAAGTGCTCCATCTGATTTTCATAATTTTGTGATATGTTAGAGTAGAATAACATCTAACATTGGCATATCTTTTTTTTTTTTGTAAAAAAGCTCGTTTATGGGTAAAAATAGTCCCCCAAATTTGGGATGCAATCTGAAAAATAAATTGGTTCATGATGATGTGTTCGACCTCCGCTGGCTTAGAACGTATAAGTTTTGCGTGTTGACTGTTTGTCTGTGCCATTCATTCTGACAGTGTTGCTGTGTAATGAGGCCTATATAGGAACTAGTGCAATGGCAGCAGGTTAGCTGGCATATGATATATGTTATGTGTTGTTGAGCATTTGGCATGTCCAATGAAGGGAGAGATTTCTCCTCTAGTTGGGCTGGAATATGTTGAAGTATGTGAATGCATGCTGCAGGTTTCGCAGCAAGGCCTATTGCATGGAAAAGGTCCATATGGTGGTTTCGGAGAGTCTGATGGAGGGTATTTGTGGAACAAGATGTTTTTGAGATCAGGTGGTCTGCTAAAACATGTACGGGGAACAGTGAGTAGAATTTTTGGTAGAAGAATGTGCATTTCCGGAAAGGAGTGAAGGAAGTCATGCCCCTGTTGTAAGATTCGATTGATGGATTCGAGGACAGGAGAGAACTGGGTGACAAATGCAGGGCTATGGTTGGATTTTAGAGGTGCCAGGTGGGATTGGTTACATGGAGGGTGGGTGATCACACGGGAGTTTGGTTTATGTACAAGATCTGCTGGGTAACAGTGGGAAATAAGGGCTTGGTATAGGTTTTGGGAGTACTGGGAGAGGGATTCATTATCAGAACAGATGCATCTGCCATGGATGGCAAGGCTGTCGGGGAGGGAACGTTTGGTACGGAATGGGTAACAACTGTCAAAGTGGAGATACTGCTGCAGATTAGTTGGTTTGATGTGGACAGAGGTGTGAAGGGCACCATGCCTGAGCGTGATGTCAACATCAAGGAACGTGATGTGTATGCGGGAGTAGGTCCAGGTGAAATTAATGGAATGGCTATTGTTTAGGGAATGGAGAAATTCAAGAAGTTGGTTTTCTCTGTGGGTCCAGATCATAAATATATCATCTATGTATTTGAACCACACAGAGTGTTTAGAGGGGGAGTGGTTCAGAAAATGTTCCTCCAGGCAACCGAGGAATAGGTTGGCATAGGATGGCGCCATGCGGAAGCCCACAGCAGTGCCGCAGATCTGGTGATATACTTTGGAATTGAAGGTGAAGAAATTTTGATGAGAATTAGGTGAGCCAAGGATGAAAGGAAGTATGTACTTGGACGGCTGTGTGGGGGTCGCATATCTAGGAAGTGTTGCAAAGCACTAAGGCCCTGACTGTGTGGAATGTTGGTATAGAGGGGAAGTTTTGGGAAGGAGTGTGTGGACTGTGGATAGACTTTCAAGGATGTGTGGGGTATCTTTGACATAGGAAGGAAGACTCTTTACAAAGGGTTGTAGATATTTATCCAACAAGGATGAAATCTGTTCAGTGGGCGACCCATATGCTGAAACTATAGGTCGCCCTGATTGCCAATCTTGTGGATCTTGGGAAGAAGGTACATGGTGGGTGTATGAGGATTCTGGGGAGTTAGGAGGGAGATGGACTGAGTAGAGAGGCTTTGTAAGGGGCCTTGCGGGTCCTGGAACGTTTTTAATGCCAGGAAATTAAAACAGTCCACACCTGCAACTTATACCTTCCAATTATGCCAATTATCAGAATTCTAACAATCTCAATGATTGCTTCACTGTGGGAGCAATCAGCGTTTTCTCCGAAACCACCGCTGCTTCAGAACTTTGGAGATAGTAACTTGCATACCAAAATATCCTGGATACCAGACACCCACAAGCCTCAACCACCGATAAAATTTTACCTTTTGAACCATCACTCAGTATTATTAGCATTGAAATTTTTATCTTTTAACTAGTAATAATTTCAACAAATTTCTTCCAAATTTTTCATTTAATTATTAATTTTTATTTATCAAGACTCCATACCCTTTTGTATACCACCCACGATATATTTATTTATATATATCATCTTTGTCATTTGCGAGAAAAATCAGTCGTGTGGTAAACTTCGGTGTGTTTGCACACCTCCCTAACCACATGGCCCATTTTCCAAAATCTAACTAAGGTGGACAACCAAAATATTGTATATGTTTTTGTTCATTACGTATGTTTTTCACTCATCACAGCATTCAACTTTGGTGAGTGAATGAGTCATTTTCCCTATTCTTTGTTATCTTTATATATAAAGATGAATGTATATGTTGTTTGTTTGTTTATTAGTTTGTTTGTTCTTCATACAAATCCACAGTTTTCATCCAATCTCGATGAAACTTTGCACATTTATCCTTTGAAACAAGGAGAAAAATACTGTCTACATTTGGTTGAAAAATTATCTGTATAAATAACACATGTTGTCTCATAACTTCGAAATACGGCGATAGACAGACACATTGGATATGGACGTCTCCGTACCATGTTTCCGTGTAGTGTAGTGGCAGCTCAGTGGTTAAAGCGCTTGCTTACGAACGTCGTGGTCTCCGGTTCAAATCTCTGTGGAGGCTAAGATTTTTAAAAATTGTTTTTCATCGTAAGAGTCAGGCCTGGGCCGCAGGTTATTCGGATTGAATGTTAAACTGTAGATATTAGAAAGTTAGGGGTGCAATGCGAGGCAAATCGTAGGTAGTCTTGCAATGTTGTAGGTGTACACTTTTTTACGTTATAATGATCCCTCAGGTGTTGTTCGCAGTCAGTGTGTGAGTGTGAACCACAGCAATATTATTATAAATATGGAAGTAAGTCTCCGTCTTTTTGTTACATTTTGATGACTAAATGGCTATATCATTGTGATGGAATTTTATAAGGAAATCTGTATGACGGGCACAGGATATTTTTTCCAGTATGATTAACAGTTGTAACGAAATTTCGAGACCTTATTGAATGGTGACAAAAATATGTTGGAAATTGATTCTCTTCAAGAGACAGGTTCGACGGTACAATGATTTAGTGTTAGCTTTCCTGTCATATTATTCCGACTCGATATTGTTTGGGACCAATCCTTCGTTACCAACAACTTTCTATATTTTATTCTGGCAAAAAAATTCTTAATCCACGCGTACGAAGACGCGGGTACAAGCTAGTTTATAATAAAACTGATGTATTTCTCAGTTGTATATCTCACAGCGACATTGAAACTCTAGGCAAATTATTGAGGAAGTAACACTGACAACCAAATGTGTACTCCTAAAACTATTTCAACTTATAAAGTTTATTAAAAAAAGAAGTATGCTGAATCAGCAATTACACAAAAATAAGGATAGAGAAATTATCCATTGCTTCACGTAACTACTGAAGGATGGCGCAGTATATTAAATCATGTGCATAAAGTTTTGGGGTATAATGCTTCACCAGCAGAACAAGTTGGAGTGGAGCGGTGGTTAGTTGGTTCAGTTGTATTGTTTTATACTAAGAAATTTCAGGTTTCATCTCTCTGTGTATGTGTGTGTTCTGCAATCAGCTATGGCATGCAATAGTTAATTCTGCATCTTACTAATAAGCCGCCAACAATTTTTAATCACAGTAAGAATGGTTAGATTACAAATCGAGATAAGGACAATTTGTATCGATGTAATCAGCTGGTCAAAATACAACAGGTTATCAGCGAATACTACAACTATTACATCACTGACATTACAAGATATTAACTCCACCAAATGAATAATTAGTGAAATACTTACGGATAACATAAATAAAAAATATTCACTACAGGATGATGCTGTAAGATATGGTATGCACACCAAACTAATGATGACATCACTGCAGCTAATAGAAATAACCTGTAAACACGGAAATATAATTGTTTTCACAAGATATTTGTAAAATGCTTTCATACAATCCTCCTCATATGTATCATTTTGAACAAAATGGCCATTTTCTACTTTTCTTACAGAATGTATGATGATCCAAGCAGTTGAAAGTAAATCAGTGTGACAGCAGACTCAAAACAAGCATATGAGAAAAATCTATGAATTTTTAGGTGGAACCCTTAGCCACATGAATGATTATATTTTGTAATTGGATTTCACATCCTGTACATGTTAGAAATTCTATACCCATACATAATCAGTTCATGTGCACTAGGTACAGAATCTAATTAAAAATGTCTTTCTCCAAGTCATTAAAAAATTTGCACTTTCGTGTGTGTGGGTCAGCTTTCATAGATATAATTGCACCTGTGCCAGATACCAATACATTTTTCCCCATCTAAACCTTATTTATAAAGCAACCTTACCCTCTCTGCTCAACTTTTTACAGTTACATCAAGAGAAGTTACTATTCTTTAATTTCTAGGGTTCTCATCTTCTGTATGCCTCAATACAATCAAGTGGATAATGAAAACAAAGAAAGTGCCAATGGGCACTAAAAATAAGATAAGATAGGGGAAAAAATAACTAATCACTTACCACAGGTGAAGGCAGGAGAGCGAGATAAAAATGTAAAAAACACAAAAACAAACAAATTGCACAATATTTCAGTGAGAAACCTTAGTCATGTGACAGGCGAGGCATATGGCAGGGGGAAAGATGTGATGACACCTAGACCCACCATGTGAATCATGATTAATGTGGCTGGTTTAGGTGTGATCGCATCTGTGATCCCCGTGGCATATGTCTCGCCTCTCACATGACTAAGGTTTCTCACCAAAATATTGTGCAATTTGTTTATGTTTTTTACATGTTCATACAGCCCTCCTGCCTTCATCTGTGATAAGTGACGGGTTATTTTTTCCCTATCCAATCTTATTTTCAATACAATCAAGGTATTTCATGGGTCATTCACAAAAAAATTCTGCAACATTCAGCACACAAGACTTCTGCTAAGGACTATACCTGGCATAACTGTAACCTGACTGGAAGAAAGCATCTCACAACCATCTGCACCAATGAGCTTGTGTGAGAAAACTCAATAGTTGTATTTACACAGATCAGTAATAGTTCAATACTCAGCATGACTCGCAACAGACCATTTATCATAGCTTCTTCAGGATACTTATTTCTAAAATAAAGAAGATATGTAATTAAGAAAAAAAAAACAATAAAAACTGATTATGCAGCTTGAACTATCTGTATATAAGAGATTTCAAAATCAATAACAATGTATGTGTTTTGGATGAACTGACAGATGCTGGTCATCAGTGTAAACTGGGGCAAGTAAACAAACTCTCTCGAAAGTTCATAACAGTTTTAAATTAAACACATGAATAATTTTTTTTGTGTGAATCTTAACCTATGGATTAGAAGCCTCCACAATGACTAGAGGGGACAACAGTCGTACTCGAGCAACAAAGATGAAATTCCTCAGATAAAGTATCCAGAAGACCACACAAGAAATTGGAAGAAAATCAGTCGGACCTCAACTAGGACTACCAAAAATCGTTCTAGACATCTTAGGAGAATCAAGACTCAGATCATTTGGTCACATGACGAGAATGGCGCCAAATAGAAAAGGGCATACATTGAAAAATCAATAATTGGAAAAAACACGAGGAAGACCACGAGACTATTGGACAGAGGAAGTACAAATACCTGGGCAGTTGCAGTATAGAGTGGCAGAAGACTCAGGAAGAGAAGTGGTGGGAAGACAGGAAATTATAGAAGGGAGTGATCTCCAGTGAAAGGATTGATATCTGAAACACACACAGCGGTTCACTAACTGGTGTTTTCGCTAATTAACGGCTCTTCATTAATGAGAAATCGATAATAAAACAATCTAAAATTTTACATTCTCTGTATATAGAAATAGTGAAGCTTTAGCATAAGAAAAGCTCTCATAACCGATTTTATCAAGATGTGGTGTCCATTTGATAAGGGTACCAAGTTCAATCATAGTTAAAGAAATGTCTGTATACTGTTTTCAATACGATTTGCTATTTGTAGCATTATAAATATTCATAAAAAATTCATAAATATACTTTAACAAAATTTTTAACCATAAGCATCATAGACATTTGAAACAAAGTGCTTCCACGCCAGGAGCATTTTAGAAAGCTATCCTCCCATGACATACACTTTATATAGTAAGGTAGTAAGATTGCACATTTCATTTATATTTCTATTTTTTCTTTTTTTTATGCCTTGTCAAGAGAGTTCAGCCATGACCTTTTGAAGGAAGCATCCCAGAATTCGCTTGGAGTGATTTGGGGAAACCATCGAAAACCCAAATCTGGATGCCCGGACAGGAATTCAAACCCGTGTCCTCCCTATTCATTCACCATGTTTGGTCCTGCACTCTTAAGTTCACAGAGATGCAAACATCTCATCATATCAAAAAAATACAGGTGCATTCAAAACAAGGTGGATAATATTTGTTGGAAAATGGCCAGTAAACCAAAATGAGAGATACTGAAAGGATCAAAAAGTAATAAAACTACTTAAAATAAATAACCGATGGCTTTTAAATAATGCTTTTATGTTCATCGTTTACTAATAGCTGCAGCATACAACATAGCTCCACAAAATTTTGACGAACATAATAAATTGTATTTAAAAAAAAAGATTCCCTACAGCATTTTTATGCCTTTGAAATTTGTTACAGCTCTTAGCAAAAAATAAACATAAAAGCAAGGAATGACTATACAGCATACTTTAATTGATGCTTATCAAAATTAATTAAAATTAATTTATCTGAGAGAAAATAACTGGATAAAATACTAACAGAAAAATATTAAAATGATGATAATGATGAATTCCACACAGATAGAACCACAAGCAGAACTTGTGTCTTCTGATATCTCATGAGGCCAAAACATTATTACAATTAACCAATATATGGAATTCTTGATACAGTCACCACAGACAAGCATTCAAGGGTTAAGGAGAAGTTTAGAAACGAGTTATTCCATAAGGATAATGAGGGTGAAATGAAACTAATGAGCATACTGAGAAACAAATTTGAGTATACAGAGAAAAGAATGATTACGAATCTGTTAACTATTCCAAAGGTAAAAGTAAGAGAATGTGGAAAGATGAGATGGATCTAGGAAGAGGCATAAGAAATGAATGCTGCCTCTCTATCTTCTTGCTCAGCATCTATATCGAAGAGAGGAATGAAGAATACTTCATTTCAAAAGAACAAATGTGTTTGGGAATATATGATATTGTAGATGAGATGGTATTGACAAGTCACCACCATTCTCACCCATTGAATGTTTTGCAGGTTGTGTGGAACATCCTCTTCCCAATGCTGTGCTCATTTTAAAAGTAAGATTCCATCTACTACCGGCTTGGTAAGCCTGTTGTAGTTTTTATGAGGGAGTGAATGTTTTGCTATCTGTCTGCAAAATGTGTAACTTGTATTCTGTGTGTAAGTGTATTTTTGTTGGCAAAATTTCAAGTTTATGAAGCAGAGATGGGAGACTAACTCAGCATTCACCCATACAATTGCAGAAAACCACCAAAACAACAGATTCACAACAGGTAGTACACCGGGATTTGAATCTAGGCCCATTGTACATCCCCGACCCCCCTTACCACGGGCAGCGACACTGGCAGATGATGGAAAGAAAGAATCTGATATGTTGAAAGTAATTAATAGAAAGTACGAGACAAAATGAATGGAAATCAAGAAGAGAAAAACAAAGAAAAGTAATTGAAGAATGAAGATGCAAGACTGGAAGGAGAAGAGATAGGATAAATATAGAGGTTTAAGTAGATGGGATATATCATCATGATGGATACACTACACGCATCATAAACATAAAAATGACTATTCCTAGAAAAACATTCAATCAGAAAACGAAGTGGACTGCTCAATAAGGACCTGAGAAAGGTTCAGCAAATGTTCCAGATGGAGTGCTGTAACATATACAGCTGAAATATAGACTTCAAGAAGAGAAGAAGAATGAAAAATAAAAGCACTAGATATGTAAGTGGAAGAAGTGAAATGGACTGATAAGGTTTGGAAGAAGAAGATACCAAGAACAGCAAGTGAAAAAAGGATATTTTTAGCCAAGGTCATGAATGTAAAGGAGAAAAAGTTGAAACAGAATGTGCATAATACCAAAAATAAAAATAAAAAATAGTTTCTAAGGGAATTACAGGGTGGGATTCAAAAGTAATGAGCCTTTGTTCAAAAGTACATATTTATTGAGCAAATCGGTACAAATGAGTAATAGTCTTCAAAATAGGCACCTCCTGCATCAATACACTTTTGTAGGCGGCTTTTCCATGACTCGAAGGCGTCCACATAGGCCTGTTCGGGGATGGCTGCAAGAGCTGCCTTGACATTTGCTTGGATGTCCTCAATCAAGTGGAAGCATTTTCCTTTCGGCACAGATTTAGAAGTCAGAAGGCTACAAGTCAGACCTATAGGGAGGCTGGGAACCACCAGAACGTTCACCCGGGCCAGGTAGGTGCTCACGATGACAGGCGCGTTATCATGGTGAAGCTTCCAGCTGTCCTCGATGTCCCTTTGCTAGCACGCAACAATTCTTTTCAGCCTTTTCAGAACTTCCAAGTAGTTAACAGCATTCACGGTCACTCCAGATGAGACAAACTCATAGTAGATGATCCCCTTCACTCCGAAGAAGGTGATGAGCATGGTCTTCGTCTTCGATTTGCTCATCCCCGCTTTCTTGGGATCGGGTGAGTTTGAGGTGTGCCACTCATAGCTATGGCGTTTTGTCTTTGGGTCGTTGAAGATTTCGAATGTTTCGGAAGGAGACTTGCCCAACCAAAAGCAGAATCTGATCGCGTACCGCTGCTCTAACAAACTTTCCATTCCGTCGTGTCACGCACTATGGCACAGGGGTTCCCGTCAAGGATAAATCCTACTGCTCCGAAAGCTTGGAGAAAACCGAGCTCCATTGCGTTGTGAAGCCAACATCCCCCACCACCACCGTTGGCAAGTGGAGCGCATGGCATGGTACACTCGCGTCGGAATAAAATGAGACTCAATACTTTTGAACCCTATCTTGTATTTATAATGCCTAGACCTTACCACACTATCTCATAATAATGTTTATATACCAGAAAATTCCATGCATAATGTTAGCATTATGCTAGTGAAGAAGAATTTTTCAGTACAATACTGTCTTAAAATTTATGACATTCTTATACAATTACCACTATTAAATACAACAATGTAGTTTACCTCAGAAGCTGCTGGAAAATGGGCCACAAGGAAACAGGACACCAACTAACAACAACACGTGATAAGAGACAATATACAAGTCGGCGGCTTAAAATAGTCCCAATGAATCCAACGAGATATGGATCAATCAGATAAAAATTCTGAAACAAAAAAATAATACTTTAGTGACCAAGATATATATATATATATGTATTTTATAGTAAACAATGAAATGAAAGGTGCTAAGTAGTGAATAGGATTAACAAATTAGGATAGGGAAAATAGCCACCACTTATCTCCAGATGATGGCTGTAAGGTGCAAACACACAGAAAAGACAAAAACACACGACAAGAGATTTTTGGGTCTAGCCCTTTGTCAACAGGCGAACATTATGGTGTGTGGATGTTGTAACAGACTGCCTCACAGGAAGACGATACCTCAGGAAAATGGAGGACCATTTTCCTGGAACATGTGACTGAGCTCGCGCAAGCTTCGCGGTCAGCATAGCCACACAGAGAATGAAACTGACCATTGGAGGTGGTGGTGGGAGCAACGATAATGTAATCACAAATATTGATCTCAAGAAAGAAAAATGTGACATTAAAAAGGAGAAATAATAAATATTCAAATAACCCCTCTCTCTCTCTCTCTGAATTAAATTAGGATAGGGAAATGAGCCACCACTTACCTTCTTTAGATGATGAATGTGGGGCACGAACAAACAGATAAAGACAAAAATACAAATGATACAGAAATTTTCAGGATGAGCCCTTTGTAAACAGGAGAACATTATGGGAGGTGGGTGATGTGGGAGACTGCCTCACAGAAAGACTGCTGACCAGGATAATGGTGGGGGTAAATTCAAACAGAGAACAAGTAGAGGGGCAGCGATTCGGAGCTAATACCCGAGCATAGGTAAATATCAAAACTAATCTCTGGTAGGCAGGAAGAACAAAATAACATAATTAAAACTAAATCTATATATATATATATATATATATAATTAAAAATAATAATTTAAAAAAAAATTAAACAAAAGACTATGAAGTAAATATCACCTCAGGTTAATGGTGATTCAATATAGGTAGTGGGGATGAAGGCTAAGAGGATTAAAAAAAGAGGGTAAACATAAGTAAAAATACTAATAATAATAATAATAATAATGATGATGATGACCGGGTATCATCTTAAGTTAAGACAAGGTGATTGACTTGTGCCCAGTTTGTACTGGTAGGCAAGTTCCCACCTTCTGAATTCAGAGGACCTCCTGTATTAGGGAGGACTCTGATAGCACGGACTGTGAAACAAGAGTTGAAATTATTCGAGTCATGCGTGATGGCATTGGCAATAACTGGGTGCTTTGGGTTCCGTGTGAATATCATCTGTTGGTGGCCATTTATTCTTATGGAAGTGAATTTGTGGTCAAATCTATATATGAAGCCAGGCACTGGTTGCATGTAAACCTGTAAATTTCATGTGAGGTTTTTGCAGATGGCGTGTCCTATGTTCGGAAAGCTTTCACCTGTGACAGGGTTGTTGAAAGTGTTGGAGGCGTATTGAATGTTGCACATCGTGCAGTGGGGTCTATTATATGAGAAAGAGCCTTGCGGCTGAGTTTTGGGACAAGGAAGACAATGTTCATGGTTTAGGAGTTCACTGAGGGTAGGTCAGCTGAAACAAGTTCTAGGAGGGGCAGGGAGGATTTTGGGAAGAATGGATCTAATTTCTGGGCAGGTTTGCAAGAAATCAAAGCCCTGTCAGACGATTCTGTTAATGGATTTGAGGCCTGGGTAGTATCGTGTGACCAAGACTGGATTGTGGTTAGTTTTTGCGGATTTGGGATGATTGATGGGCTGAGTAGGTTGTAATGTTGCCCGTGCAAACTGTTTGTTCACCAAAGCTGGAGGGTAGTTGCGAATTATCAATACTTGTGAAATACTGTTTGAATAATGCATGACCGACTGTTGGCCGGAGCATATGTGACTACCCCGAATGCCAAGACAGTAGAGAAGGGAAAGTTTGGTATGGTATGGGTGGCAACTGTAAAAATGGAGATACTGTTGGAAGGTCGGTGGTTTTGATGTGAACTGAGGAGCTGAGATAGCCATTGGAGAGGGACAAATCTACATCCAAGAACGTGGCCTGGGAGTGGGAGTAGGAGTAGGTCGAAGTGAATTTCAGCATGATAAAGGTACTGAGATGGTTCAGGAAATTTAGCATGTCATTTTCTCCATTGTCCACATCATAAAGAAATCATTAATGAATCGAAGCCAAGTGTGGGGTTTGAGAGGGACTTCCTCCAGAAACATCTGTTCCAGAAGGCCCATGAACAGGTTAGCGGGTGCCCATGGATGTTGTTGTTCTTCGGGCTTTAGGGCGCGTCAACATCGAGGTTATTAGGTTATTAGCAGGTGCCCATGGAAGTGCCACAGGTTTGGTGATAAAAGGACACAAATATAGTTAAACATAAATGACAAAACAGAAGAGAGCTGGGATGGCATATGGTAAACAAAGAAATCAAAGGCCCTAAGTAGCGAAATGGAATTAAATTAGGATAGGGAAATGAGCCACCATCTTTGAATGATGGATGTTAGGCGCAAACATGCAGAAAAGACAAAAATACAAATGATACAGAAATTTTCAGGATGTTCTCCTGTTGACAAAGGAGAGCAAAAAGCCAAGAATTTTTATCCTCAAAACTAAATGACCAGAATGATAGTACAGGTCCAGTCCATGTGCTATCAAATTGATACTGGGATGTTTTTCCTTCTAAAGGTACAAGTAACCAGAGAATGGCGCTGACTAAATTATTTCCATTTTAGTGCGAAAGTTCAGGAATTGGAATGGAGATCTCAAATTCTTGCAATTTACAGTTAACTAACCATACATTTTATAAGAAATGGTTGTACGATGTTGATGATGTTAAAGTAGGCACTTATTAGTAAACATGGTTAGGCTCAAGAAAATGTGTGGTTGGGAGGGTGAAAGCAATGATGTGATCTACTGGTTATGAAAATTATGATCCACACATTAGTATTGTACAATAAACAGCCTGTACAATTAGTCAAATAATGGGTATACAATCTATTATCTCAACAGTATGAAGATCAATCAACAATGAACAAGTTTCACTTGACAGCTTAGTGTTAATTCAAGGACTAATCTACCTCACCTGTAAATTAATACTCAATAATAGTGTCGTATAAACGTGCTGGATGGGGATTCAAACATTTCTACCAAACTTGATCGTGTTCTTTGGTACCTTTAAAGGTTCATTATATGCCTGCCAATCACTCGTAATTACCTCCAAGAGATAAAGGTTTATGATGTGAAACAGGTCTTGCTTAGACAAAGTTTATATTCTTGAATTCTGTATAAGTGCTGGTACCAGAAAGATAAGGCATCGAAACTATCATCTCTTTAAATTCAGATTGCAGGTTGACGTCACTCACACACACTGATTGGCAATCTTTCAGAAAATTCCGCCAAAATTTGAAAGATCATCCTATGGCATACCAGAATAGCATCAGAGTCGACTGTCTGGATCATTAATATAATGTTTATAACAACTTGAAGTTACCTTGGTTCCCCATTTCACCACTTCTAAAAATCTTCAAAGTCCCCAGCCTCATAGTTCGTTACCCATCACGGAGCTCTTCTCGTCTCGACAGCCTGCTTGAAAAAAACTGATCTTGACTGCCTCCCCAGACTGTTTTTATAGCCTTGGCTAATCTATTGCTGAATTGCTATGGAACAACAGTGTATTCCCGCAGGGAAACCCAATTCTTTAGTGAATTAGCAAAGTCCCCCATTCCTGTGTAACACTAAATTTACTCGGATTTTCTCGAAATTTTAATATGTTATAGTTTAATCTACTCCTAATCATTTTGGTCATGACAAAATTTCTCGTAATTATTCTCATTTAAGAGCTATTAATTTCTAAAAGTCACACATGGTGATGCTATCGCATGTTGACACTAAAACTTCGTTTTTCTTACTTTAAATTTCAAGTTACCTCTGAACTGTTATATTTTTGTTATTAAGTGAATTTCTCTCTCTCAATTGAGCCTACTTTTATCTTCTTAGCTCTTTTATCTAAAAAGATCTAATTACTTTGATTTGAAATATCTCCTTACATAAATTTTAAAAGCACACAAGAACCACCTTAAAGTGATCGTCATTCTCTGCTTTCTTAGTGGAGATGAATGCAACAAAATTCATCATAACTGGAAAACACCCCTATTTGAATCAATCCCCGCGTATTACAGCAGTAGAGCAATTAGAATATCATCCAAGTATATTGATTATCTGTTCAGCAGCTGACTTCTGAAGCACTTGGTCTAAGGCTCAAACATTTAAACCAAAAGACAATACTTTACACTGGCAACATTTAGCACAGTACTGAAAGGCAGTACATTTTCATGATTCTGGTACTAACAGTATTAGTTAATAACAGCAGTCAGATTTAAAGTGGTCATATATCTTTTTGCATAGAATTTTTGTAACATTTCTTCCAAGTTTTCAGGTTGTCTCTCTTTATTTAGTGTTCTTGCTTACAACACCTTTCATGATTCCTTATTTCTTTCCTGCTACCACCAAATGATTGTTACACATACTATCACTTCTTTCGGTAATGCCCCATTACTTCTATCACTATCCATTGTGCCAATGGTACCAGAAATGGCTTTACACAAACTGCACTTGTGGTTTTATTTTTAACTCACTCACTCACTATCTCTCTCAAAATTTCTCACCATTCTCGGACAATTCGAAATTACTGTTGCCTATCTCAATAAAATATGCTTCACATCCTCCTACTGTTGCCAAAGTTCACAATCTATTTCATTTATTTTACCCAAAACTAGTTCATAACTATGGTCACACTTATTCGCTTCCATCAATAACTCAGGTTCCATATAATCCAAACAATTCTGATTCACATATATCATCTTCAAATTCCTGAAGATGTCTTCTGCATTCATTTTTAAAATTTGTTTCACCTTCCACATCATTCCATGCAAACTTAATTTTTCCATCATCACAATTGATTTTCACGTTGTACTGGGTCATCCAATCCATACACAAAATAGAATTTATGGCCAGTTTTGTACTACTAGGTGTCACTAGTCCATGTCCATTCTGCCTATTTTCAATGCAACAATATTTTCTGTTGCACCAGTTAACTAAGCTTTCGAAATGGACGGCGGAATGCCCTGCATCAAGGCAGGTGACCTGTGAGTGGGAAGAGACAGCAGCAGAAGACTCGGTGCTGGGGGACTTGACTCAGTACCCTGGTGCACTGCTGTCAATATGTGCTTTTGACTTGCACTAATGTGAATAACCATATCGGTAGAGAGCCACACCCACAATCAATTATTTATTAATTAAGTAATCAAGCTGATTATCAAAATCATAAGTCCCAGGGTATTCCAGGTAGGACACTTCGATCCTGATATCCATAGGATCTCCCAATCCATGAAGTCCTTAGTGATCTACACTCAACTCATCTTAAATCCAGTATAGCATGAGCTATTTAACTTCAATGCCAAGGAAAAATGGTGACAAAGCTGGAACATCAAGATACTGAAGATCCTACCATTAGAATTCCAGGATTCCATCTGAAGAATGACCAGTGGTTTAAATTAAACTGCCTAAGAACAGGACATACCAAATGTAATGCCATGTTCTGGAAGTGGGGCCTTTAGGATTCACATGTCTGACTGTGGAGCTCCTTCCCAGACTGTGCAGCACATCATTGAGAAATGCTCTCTGAGGACATTTTATAGTCCATTTCAAGATGTTTTCAGTGTTACAACTTCCTTCATAGCATGGCTGCATCAACTAAACCTCGACTTGTGAATGCTACCAATATGCTTGTCCTTGTATATATTTGTATGTATTATAGTTGCTTGAGCATACAAAAAATAATAACATGGTGGTAAGTATGGATGGCAGTTGAAAGGCGTAAATCTGAAAATTATGAACCAAATCACAGGAACCCACCACATAAATGCGGCAGAAGTCAGCAGAAAATATTTTCTTATCTTCTACATGAATATAAAATACATATACAAAAAAAATTTAAATGGCCAAAGACATAATACACTACTAAAAGATAAGATCTGGTGAACAATGGTTTTGTGGGAAAAGATAGAGGATATAGGGAATGGGTGGAAATACCAAAAGAGGTCAACTTTCAAATGACGTTTTTTGTGACACGCCCTTGTAAATTATTTCTTAATTTTTCTACATTTAATATCACCAATCTACAAAGCTATTGCCTCCTTTTCCAATACTAATTACAAACTCAAATGCACACTTTTTTGCATTATAACTTAAACTTGATGCTTTTATTTGGCTAAAATAATCTTACTACAGCACTGCACAAGTCATACATTTCACAAAGAAGAAAAAAAACACAGTATTACCACATTTCCTTTTTTATAAATGTTATTACTAGGGTTTGGATTTTTATTACCATAAAAACACAGAAATATGCATGCAAGTACGACCTTAAAAACTAATAGATATGACCTAAAATTAGCAAAATATGATGAAACATTTATATTCACTATACATGAAAACATGCTCAACTATACGTGATTTATTTTATCTAGTAGTGTCTCCTTCAAAAAGACAGCATAATTTGATTCTGTACACTCACTGCAAAATTGGGAAATTGAATTTTTAATCACTTTATTGAAGTCACTTTAATTTCACATAATTTAAAAAAAAAAAAATGAACTTTTTCATCTGTACAAAAATACTCCTCTCCAAATTCCTTTATGTAACTTTCAGAAAATTGTTTCTTGCATGTTGATACACACTGATCCACTGCAGATTCAACACTGACTGAGGATTATTTTAAAAAGTATTGGCAACAGTGAGACATTGATTGACGAGGCTAGACACAGCTGCTGCATTACATTAATGTTTATAGAATGACAATAACGTAGAAATTTAATTTTTGACAGGTGAATTCTGATCAATTCAGTGACAATTAGCTTTGTTTTTTTCATCCACTGTATAATGGGAGTACATTTCTGTGAATAATTATCTTAATTTCTTCTATCTATAACTTCTAGTGAATTCCTGGTACTATTAAAAAATTACCATATATTTGCTCAAAATATGGTCATAAATGTTATCATAATAGGAAGAAAACTAGGAAAATGGCCTGAATATGCATTTTTATGCTAAATAAAATACATTGGAATACAATCAGAAACGTTCAATCAGTGTTTAATTCAGCATTACAGCTCAAAAAGAAGACAGGAAAAAAATATGACTTGTCATAAAGATCCGAAC
The DNA here is from genome assembly GCA_031002005.1 of Vandiemenella viatica. Classification (NCBI taxonomy): domain Eukaryota; kingdom Metazoa; phylum Arthropoda; class Insecta; order Orthoptera; family Morabidae; genus Vandiemenella; species Vandiemenella viatica. The sequence continues at coordinate 204,120,164 of CM061921.1, read as the reverse complement.
CATAATTATTACTTACCATTGTAAACTTTGTATATGACTGTGGTAGCCACCATACAGTTCGATACAAGTGGAGGAACTGCAAAAATGAAGCCATGAGTGTGAAGAAGAACATCTGAGTTTCAAAAACTATACTCCCATCCTGTGGTACATTTGGAACTGGAATATGTTTTGGAATAATTATTCTTGAGGAGGTATTATCAAGGTACTGTCCAGGTGTTCTGAAATATCATAAGTCAAAATTAGCCAAGTAAATTTTGTTGAGACAAAATAATTTTATATTTTATGAAATACACTGTAAAATTTCATATTTTTAAAAAAATGACAGATATTTTAATTAAGGTTCTATTTGATACTTCATCTGTAACCTGAATCAACAAAAACTGACACTATTTGACAATTTCAATGGGAATATATTGTTTTGTTATACATCGTTACTACACAGAAATAAATTTACTGGTGGACTGAAATGGCAGTAGTTTTATATTCATCAGATTTTCTGAACAGAAGCTGTCCTGGCATTTCACTGAAATATTAACTTCACAGATTCGCCTCCAGTTAATGTTTTAGAAAGACAAGATTTCAATGGAGTGCTCTGCCATCATCCTTAGGTCTTCCTACTCGCTGGAACATCTCTCTGTACAGGAATTTGATGTGTGAATGGAGGCTTTCCTGGGTTGTCACTGAACTATAATCTTCACGGATTCACTGCTGGGTGATTATGTAGAAAGACGTTGTTGTTGTGGCTTTAGGACGCATCGACAGTGAGGTCATTGGTGCCCTAACACTAACCAGCTAATACTGTGGTGTAGAAAGACGAGCTTTAGATGGGGTGATTGTAATCATTAGGATTACATTTCATCAACACTGAAATGGTTTAGGGTCCCTACTTTCTTAATTTAATTCCTGGTGTAAAACTATTCTTATTTTCTCATATAGTGTAGAGGTGGGATAAACTTTCATCATTACATTAATCTATGGTTAACCACCTTAAATCATTCATTTCAAAGCAAAATTAGACTTGTTTTATTACAACACACATTTCAAAATGTGGAATCACCCAATCTGACTTGGCAGTCAAATGCTATTAAACAAACACTACAATTGTTTCATGTTGAAACATAATTAAATGAAGCATCAGAATGATATTTACAATCAGTACAAAGTTAATGAACAGTTTGTTACTTCCACCAGATACTGTACACCTTTCAATACAAATAAGTGAAAAAATTATTGATTTTGAACAAGAGTTTCTCTCTGCTCACTGTATAAGGCTGCCTTAGATTTACTGAGAGCAATGAAAAATGCCCCGAGTTAGAATTAGTGTTCATTACCCATGTATCTGCCATTTTCTGCACACTAATAATACAACGGGGCATCACCACTGCCATAGTGGACTCTGTGTAGTATTGTCACCTATAACAAGCTGCATTGTACCATAACATACATAAAATACTGGAGGCCAGGTGTTGGCTCTCAACACTGTCTAACATCACAAGAACTGTACTGTTGGTACAAACAGCAAGTGATGTAACAGATCTCGCAAACAAATTGCTCGTCTTGGCTGTGTCATTTATGATATTCTTCTACAAGCACTCTTCTCCCCTCCAGGAAAATCACAACACCTTAACAGTTACAGCTTAGTCTAGGAGGATAAGAAAATACTATACAATTAGCTACATTAGGATTCCAGTATTTTGTTGTAATTCATACCACACTTGTTTGATGTTACTTGCTTGACTGATTGACTTTCAGTTACATAAAATTCTGTTCTCTCTAGTGAATTTTACAAAAGACTTTCGTCACTTGTTACACACAATTTGATTCTTACATCCTACTATCATCCCTCGCAATTTGTAACTGAAAGTTACATATATACCTGCCTAGTCAGAAAAAGCATCTAATCAGTTTTGTTCAGTCTCTCAGATTTTCGGGCCGACCCCCTGTAGCAAAACACGCTTACATGGAATCTGGGACCTAACAGGGAACCTTCCTACCTGGCATTGTTTGTTGATGGCTCACACGAGTGTGTCAGTGTTAAGCAACTAGTCCTACCTGGGAATTTCACAAAGCAAAGCCATTTATTTTAATTGTGATGGAGCTAACACTCCAGTGGCAATTCCCCTAGTCATCTAATTACCCCCCCTTTTTTTTGTTTAAAAAAAACTCTTTTATAATTGGAGTGTTAAATTCCTCCCCCAAATAATTTTCCAATTTACTAATTTTAATGTTAAATTCCTTAAGCATTTTTGGTCACTCTGAAGACAGTACTTGCCTGGCTATACGCAATTGTGATATAATAAACTAAAATGAAATACTAGGACCCCTGCACAATTATTGCAGTGAAAATGTAATGGTGGTGGAGACCTCATTCATTAAATTTGCAAATTTAATGATTTGCTGCCATTTCACATTTATGCAGATGATATTGGTCATTTAAATATTCTTAATTATTCACAACTAAAAGTTGCATATAAGATTGGTCTCTTGACATTGTTGGGTAATACCTATACCACTTGTTAAGGTGAAGTACACAGTCAGTCAAGTTTGGGTTCGCTGTGGGCAGAAAGGCACTGCCATGCAGACAATGAAGCAGACAATCAATATAGTAAGGGGTTTGCCGAGGGGAATCGTAGCTCGAGACACAATGAGTCAAGCTTGTCACTGATTTCTAAATGGAAGGATTTTATGCCTCAAGATAAATCAGAATTTATCACAGGAAGTGGGTCGAAATTTTCACATTAACAGAGTCTGAATAAACCACATATGGATATTCGAGGCAGCCACAATGAAATTTGGGAAATTTGCAGAGATGAATTCACAGAAAATTCACTTGGAAAGGACTCTGGCAAGTCAATGTGAGTGTGTGGAAGGAATTGAAAAGACGAGTATTTGAAGTAGTGAAAGGAAACATTGATTTATGATAAACATTCTAAAATGGTTGTAAATTTGCTTTATATGAAGTCTATGATGATGGACCAAGCCTTCCTGAGGAGCAAGGATTGTTTGATTCCATCCAATAGAAGATGAGGCATCTTGTGGGAAACTCAATGGAGTTCAACAGGGACAGGACTTGGTGGTTTGATATCATAGTGTGCAAATTGGTATCCTAGCTTTTCTGGGAGTAAGGAATGTCCTGTATTCTTCAGCCAAGTGTTGTGACCGAATTTTACTGAGTGAACCAAACAAGTCTCTAAGTTGGAACTTGTGCCTGAAACCAAACCCAATTAAGCAAGTTGGCTCTGAGAAAATGACCTAAACAAAGCCTGCAGCTGACCTTACATTTCTGTGATACCATCCAGTATCACTGCCAATGGTAGCAAGTTTGCTTCCACTGTCACCACTGTTATGATGGTAATATATACCTTAAATGAATGGTACATTGCAATTGAGTTTTATCTTGACATAAAATGACACCATTGGTTAACATCAACTGATAAAGTGTTTTGTAGTCTCAAGTTTCACACAACTTCATTTTGTCATGATGCTATACCCAGTTTTTCAATGAGCAAAGTCATATCTCATGCTTAGTTTATTATACAAGATATCTGTATGTTAGCAAGGTTATTCATTTTGTCTATTTGTTATTAATTGTGCTATTTGTTTTCAATTATTTAATTTATTACTAAAGAAAATCATTGCAATGGAGTATTATCCTACTCAATCATTCCATGTGACCTTTATAATGCATTAGCAGGCAATGATATTTATACAAGATATCTGTATGTTAGCAAGGTTATTCATTTTGTCTATTTGTTATTAATTGTGCTATTTGTTTTCAATTATTTAATTTATTACTAAAGAAAATCATTGCAATGGAGTATTATCCTACTCAATCATTCCATGTGACCTTTATAATGCATTAGCAGGCAATGATATTTCAATAATTATTCAATAGAAACCCCAGCTATACACAATTTTCGTTACAATGTCACCAAATGTCTAAATGGCTAAATCCTATTTTGAAAAATCTAATTATTTCAATGCCAAAACTAAAGAAAACAATTAATGCAGCAAACATAATAGGTCTTATTAATGTATCGTAGTCCTTGATCAATTTCTGGCTTCTGGTGGGATTGAATGACTCACTTATGTATAAGAGTATAGTAAAAATATATATAAATTATATATCAATGGCAGCAGCTGTTGGTGTTTTTCAATTTGTTTTTGGTGCAGGTGATTTTTGCTTCCTTTTGTGTTTAGAATTTTAGTGTATATTAGATTTGGTAATTTCACATATAAGTTCTCAAACCAGCACTGCACCTATTGTGATTTGTTAAGTAGGTTTTGTTGTTAGTAGAATTAAAAAGCACATTCACCGATGGTCAAATTTGTCATTTTAAATGTTGTTTTATGTGTGTCCCAAGATGAATGACCAAGCCTTCCTAAGGAGTGGGCACTGGTAGATCGATTCCATCTGATAGAAAAATGAAGAATCTTGTGGGAAGATCTAAATGGTGCTTGCCGAGGAAGAGACTTTCCTTCATAGATAGTGCATCTTGGTATCCTAGCCCTGATGGGACTTATGGCCGATTGATTTTTACTGTGTGAGCTTATGGCATAATGGAAACTGTCTCCCAAATTAATAAATAAAACAATAATTTATACATTTAGGAGCATAACCACCACATATCAAAGATGAAGGTTGGTGATGCGTTGAAATATGGAAAAACATGTACACATATAGTGCTTGAAAATTTTCAGGATCATTACCATTCCTTGACAAAAGGTGAGTAGGCTACCTGATGGAAGCTGGCAGTTAATTCCATGTTTCGATGCCACAGTAACTTTCGTCTTTGGTAAGCGGCAGTTATTCTTCTATCCAAATGTATAATGTAACTATTTTGAAGCACCTCTTTTTCCTAACAAATCATATTAATATTTAATCATATTTAATTATATCAATGTCTTTTGTATTCTCTGTCATAAATTTAGACAGACATTTGGTTACTCTTAGGAAATGTTTTGGTTGTTATGGTTACGCACACAGAGAAAGATGGAACATCACTAGCATACATGCAAGTTGAGCAGGAGTTGTTACGTACAGGTACGTAAGATAATTTCATTACAAACATCCACTGAATGTTTTAAATTAACGTGTCATCATCAGTATGGATGTTTTAAACAAATGAAGTAAGAACATTAATTTTGTTACTCAATCACTGCCAAAAAAGAAACTTGTTTTATTAGGATGCCAAGAAATTACTTCTCCTGATGTAGTTTAGTGTTGTAAGTAAAAAACGACAATATTATAGTTATCTCTTTTATTTGGGGACAGTTTAAAGGGGGAAATAAATTGAACAAGAATTGTGTCTCCTGGCAGCTGAGAAGAATATATTAATTTAACAACAACAAGACAAGATAACCGACACGGCCACAAAATCCAGCTAACAAGGGGATGCCATCAATCACAAAACTCAGATTTGGTTCATACTTTGTGTTAAAAGCTCATGGCCAAAAAAGTAATGTGGCAAAGCCGTCACAAGAGTTTCTTTGCCATTGTCAAGAAAACCTGCCTTGAAATATAACGTTGGATTCAAATACTTTCTACCTTACGGAGATTTAAAGGGGCGCATGATGCAGTGAGCAAGGTCTTTGCCTCATAAACACATCATTGCTGGATTGAATATCGCTATTGGAAACTTTCCTTTTTTTATTAAAATGAGTATACACATAATTACTGGCAATCAGTTCCAATAATTATGCATATAGCAAGTTTTTTAAATGCTGTTGTGAAAAACCAACACTTTCAAACTTCATTATGTTGTTCGCAAACAAAGTTATATTTCAAAAATAGAAATATCATCTGCAGCAGGTATGAGGTATGAAATACAAATATCGTAACTCAACTGTTACCATTGAAGGACACCTGGGGACAGGAGGGTCGAAACAAGATTCTGTCAGATTTTTCACTACAAAATGCTTTTAAAAAACTTATATCCATAATTGTTGAAACTGATTGCCGGGAATTATCTATATGCATATTTGAAGAAATAAATAAATAAAAAAGGTTGCCTGCAGCGAGATTCAATCTGGCAACAACGGGCTTATGAGGGAGAGAGAGCTCCTAACGTAGGAAGTATTTGAACGCAACAAAATATTTCAATGCCGGATTTCTTGACAACAGCGAAGAAGGGCATGTTACTGCTTTGCCTCATTACACCCTTAGCCATGAGCTTTTATTACACACAGTATGAATTGAATCTGAATTTTACAATTGGCGGACTCCACTTGTAAGTCTATTTGAACAGTCTTAATTTTTTCCTTCTGCAGTGCCTGTTGACCATTTCCATATGTTTCTTTTTGTGCAGTGTAAGCTACCTAAGAATTTTTCAAATTCTAACAACGAAGTTTATGTACAGTGGAACGGGCATAGGTGATAGACCCAATACCCCAGCCTTACAGCCAACTACAAGCTAACTGAAGCAGTAAAGTTAACTAAACAGTCAATACAGTTCATAAACCAACCTTAAATAATAAAAATCATATGCTAAACCTACCTAAATAGCTATAGCAGAGTATAATCCATAACTGTAAATGCAATACTTTATTACGATGTAATTTCACTATAATTCAACACTTCTTCAATCTGTGAATTATTCAGAATAATAAACAGCCTAAAGATAATAAATTTTGTTATAAAGAAACCATAATAAAGAGTTTAAAGTCATTTAAAGCATAAAAAGCCAGTATGGTAATGTATCAAGTAAACATGCACTATTAAGGTCATGAAATCAGTTGTGAAAAGAAATATTAGAAGTCAGCTGATAGAGTGGGACTAACTTAACATCCTACAGCACAACATATTTAAATTTGAGGAAGTTTCATACAGTTTAAATGTCATTTAAATATAATATGATAAACCACTCCATGTGTTCGGAGAGGGTTTTAATTACTGCAAACCAGCCGTGTAAATTCAGTGGAAGAAATAATGTTCAGAACATGAAACAGTAATTTTTTAAACAATATCGGGAAGCCTTTCTGAGTAACATGCAGTATCGTAGTTATAATGAAGAAAAACAGCGATATTTTCAAGATGTTGGCCTTGTTTTCACTAGACCCGGAAATAAGATATTCCAGAAATTAATTACAAAGCAGAGAAAGCAGCTACAAGCGATATTAAAAGATTTTTAAGTAGTTGAAAACCTAGAGAATCTTTTAAAATAGGTCTTAAAGCCATTATAATAATATGAGCAGGGACATGCCAGAAAAAATTGACATTTGTTAAACTAGTCATATTTGGTATTAAACGAAAGCTATTTACATTAGAAGCTCTAAAAACTTTGTTTGAATTCTCTATTATCAAAACTGCCAAAGTTATTAACAATTGTGTCACATCACTTAAAGTCACTTTTTACAGCAAATCTGTTAAATCTACAGAAAATTTTATAAGGATATAAAATGTTTATTACATGAAAATCTATCATACGAACACACACACACAAAAGTGTGCTGTACAGCCATCTTTGGCTCATGGTCAGATGTCGGTGAACACTCGATGTGGTAGGTTGTGTGGAGTATTGTGTTCAAGGCAGGAAGTAGTAGCATATAGACACATGCTTTGCGGCAGACGTCTCAAATTTTAGTAGTGCAGTGGAACCTTCACAACTAATATGTGACTTTTCAATTTCAATACGGGGTTTGGTCTGATCTGGTTGCATTTCATGATTTGCAATCATTAAAACTGCTGAAGAATTTTCCGATAGCCATCAACTGTAATGGAACTGTAATTATTTCCAAGAATATAGTGGATTTCGACTTTGAAACAATAGCATTGACTTTCTTTCATCATGTTAACCTAACCTTTCCTTGCTTGGGGTTTATATCAAGACAAGTGGCGGCTGTTTTAAGTTCATGCAGTTGATAATCCAGTGGCAAAATTATTACATGGTATGGCAAGTTTTTGTGGTCCCTTACATGGGATCAAAGTTTTTATTCCAATCCCGGTAAGCATTTAGGTCGTTTTAGCAGCCATTATCTTTTGAATCCATTCGGCTTAGTTATAATAGGAATTACAGGCAGACAGTTTTCCACCAAATGGGAGACTGATCACTTGACACAAACTCCTACAAGGAGAATTTTATTTGAGTTTTTCTTCCCTCGCCCTCTGATGACCCAACATCACATACTATAATCAACATCTATTGTAATGGTCAGCACCCAGTCTCCACTGTACTTCACCCTTACAAACTTTCCCTTACTTCATAGGGTTGCTCATCTCCAAAGATACAGAAGAGGAGGGCAGGACTTAAAAGAAAATCTTACTGCTTATCAAAAAACATTTTTATTTCATAAAGTCTTTTATAACAGGGAGAAATATGGTTACTCTTAATACAAACACAAATAATTTACAATAACAATTAAAAACAGATACTTGATAAAACAAAAACAACTGATACTCTTTGTTAAAGGAGAAATGCATATGTCCATAGTTTCTCAATTTTCTGGAAAAGCAAACATGACTTTAAAGTTTATTTATTACAAGCCCATAAGTAACCTGGTGTGCTGATGTCTATTTGATATCAGTAAAACGGTAACTGTTTAGTTTTAGAATAATTGGCAAAAAACCAGTCATATACCAGTATTTCTAAATGCATACCTTGCCATCACATCATTTGATAATATCATATCGCGACGAGTCCCTATTACACACTGTCCTCAGGTCCTCGTGGACTGCATCACTCCATCTTTTTTCTCAGACCAGACAATGCACTCTTCCACAAGGCACAAAATCAAGCAACTTGAAGGACCACATGTGTGATCATCCACACGACATGTCTTGCACATCTCATTAGACCCACGGTGCTTGCATCCTTGTACTTAGTGCAGTTTAAGGCTATGTCATACCCTCCACTCTCCAGTAGTAGTTTCCTTTACCACACTGAAGATTCTCCACGAGATTTAAGGCTCAATAATGAGGAGATTGTTGTGTATCTGTTTTCAGACAATCCAAATCATCCAACTATATAGTGTAACAGGTAGGATCAATTTTTTTATAAAGCTGGATTTATTTCCTTGACAGGCTTCATGACCTGAATATTTGAGTGACAGTATAGTAATATTTTCCATATTGGATCCTTGCTTTATTTCTGTTTCACAACATGCATCCCCCCATGAAGCTCAACAATTCTTGTACTCTTCAGGGATCAGTTCGAAACTGCCAGTATCTGGAGTCATCTCCCTGTTCAACTTGTCTTCAACTTAGTAGAAGGAAATCACTTGGCCTTTATTTCATTCACTAGAAGCTCTGTCTTCTCTGGCACATCCTCAGAAACCTCAAATGTCAGTGTCAGATCCTCTGGCAATCTGTAAAGCAGTGACATCATATAAAAATAGGCTAGTTGCATTGTGTTCTAGTTTAAAATCTTGATTATGTCAAAATCTTTACAGAATTTTTTCATGAATTATCTTCTCCATTATGATGTCAAAAAGGACTAGAGAGAAGCTATTCCTTGCCTCGTGCCGATAATAATGTACTTCTCAATTTGACAAACTCTTACCACACTGAATCTTCTTGGACACATCAAACTGGATCAAATAACTAAACAGACTTTCACGATTAGTGCAGTCTAAAAACTTTCTTTAGTCCACAAGAAGTACACATACATCATCTACATGTTTCCACAGCTTCTCACGTAAGTTTCTGGATGGTTTCTGGATGACAGATATTTTCAAGCCTAACCATTTGCTTCATGATCTCACTTGGAGTGGGAGTGGACAAACTGGGCCTACTATGAACAGATGTTGCCATTCGATCAACTCTATCATTTCAACAGTAAGGATGCTGCTGGCAAAAATTTCCATTTCTCCACTATTCCATGTTTGGCAGCATTTTTCCATCATTATCCTTCATGAACATCCATAACTTCTGCTACCATTTATTAAGAAATCAAAATTTCTTATGTCGATCCTTATCTTGTCTGATGAAGGTTCCTTCCGCACCCTCAATTATGTTATCAATAAAATTACTCTTTTATCTCCTGGAAATTGCTTCACTTGTCGTATGGACTTATTCAAATTGGTCCTTCCTCTTCATTGAATCTGCTTTTCACGATCAGTTCTGAGTGACTTTTCCCAGTTAACAGTTCAGTTCTATTCTGGATTCTACTGTATGATGTTTGTTTAGTGTAACGAAACAGGTGCAGAGTTCAATTTGGAATTCACTTCCCTTGACAGGATCTTTAAGCTATCCAACAAGGTACCAAACTATTTTCTTGAGACTGTCATTATTTTTGGCTGTACTTTTAACTGACTCCTGATGAGAAATTGGGCACTCCAATGATCTACGCACAGATCTGTTTTGACCACAGTTTCCCAACTTTTCACTCTGGTCGTGGTGGAAACATGATCAATTTAATTAACAATATTTCAATCTGGTGACACCCAACATCTAGTGTATATGTTCTTGTACTGGAAATTAGTACTGATAAACATTCCTTTCAATGCCATGTAGCTGATGCCAGTGTCTTTGGCATAAGTGGGGGAGGAGGCAGCAGTGTGAAAGATTTCTTGGAGCAAGTTGCCCATTTCAGGGAAGGAAGGTAGGAAGTCATGCTCACCATGAAGGTTTAGGTTCATGGACTCAAGACCAGGAAAGAACTGTGTGATGAATGCTTAGGGCTATGGTTAGTTTTTAAGGGTGTGAGATTGGACTTTTCCAACTTTTTACTCTAGTTGTGGTAGAAACATGATCATTTTAACTAACAATATTTCAATCTGGTGTCACCCAACATCTAATGCATATGTTCTTCAACTGGAAACTACTTCTATCTTTGGCACTCAAATCATCAACTAGCATCTAGAATGGTTATTACTATAATTAATTGCTATGGAGCTTACGACCTGTTTGATAATTTCCTGCAAAACAACTTGTGCATTACACAAATTTTTGTTTCAATTCTTTCACTGCTTTATGTAAATCTTTTGTCTCCTGTGTTAATTTATCCCAATTCTCAAATACCTTACCTACAAAATTTCTCATTGGACCTTGTTTTGGACAATCTTGGACACGAGTGTTGTCTCTAATAAATGATTACAGATAGAAAATGATTTCCAACAACTACCACACATGTCAACTTTCATTATGTTGACATTTCCTTACAGAAAGATGGCTGTATCATATCAAGCTGTTCATATCAAGCCAACAAATGGACACAATACCTTCACATTCACAGTCATCATCCTTCCACACCTAATGTTCCCTTCCTGTCCACCCATGCCAAATGTCTGTTTAAAGAAGATTCACAAAACCTATGAAATGCACCCCTGATCTTGGAAAAAAATTCTCACACTACAAACCCATCCTGCATACAACTACTCCAATCTCATACGCCCAGAAACTAACCAGCTCCAGGCACTCATTGTACAGTTCTCTCCTGATCTTGAGTACATTAACCTAATCCTTCACGGTGAGCATGACTTCCTACATTCCTTCCCTGAAATGTACAACTTCCTCCATGAAATCTTGTACACTGCTGCCCCCTCCCCCACCCCAACAGTTCTCCAATTGATAATTCCCAGTGGTTTTAGAGATTTATCCCTAGATAATGTGAACAGAAAGATGGAAGACACAGGTCACCTTCAAGAAAAGAAATTACATCAATCAAATGTCATATCGCCCAGGTCAGATCTACTTTCCATATCCTTTGTTATTTTCAAAGATTATTACACATAATTAAATCCTAAAAAATGCCCTAAAATACCTTTTTTCAATTTTAGCTATACTATACTATATACTATGTTATCCTCCATATATGGCTATTTTTTTACAGTCATGGTTACATCAGAAATCATGCTAATGAGAGAGGATTAGAACTGTAATCACAATGATGGCAAAAGCATAATGCTTTAAATTAAGATTGGGGAGAGAGTGAATAGAAAGGAGAAAGAAAGATAGGTCTTTAATTGCACTAAAAAAATATTCTTCTCGGTAACCTACACAAGTTGCTTCATTGACACTTTACAGCAGTAAGGAAATAGAATAACATTCCTCAGTGGATATGTTAAACTGAAATGGAATTTCTACAACTTTAACTACATCAAATGTAGTAGTCTCTATCCTAGACAGTGTTGAAACTACCCAGCAAGGGCTTGCAACATCTGATATAGCTCAACAACTTCAAAATCATTTTTTACTGTAAAACAAAAATTGACACACATACATCTCATGTTTATTCTAATAACCCAATGTATTATCTTTTAGTTTATCTGATCCATTTTATAGTTACTGTACTCAACATTTACACTAAACCAACAAATGTCAAGAATTTTCTCCACTAACGACATAACAACTTGTAACACAATTCAAGGATTTATGCAATTTACAGTGAGTGTTCCTTTCATAACACACATACCCATTTATCCTGTTTCTAAGTGACAGTCCATCCATACAGAAGTGAAGTGGCTGATCAATTAGGAAGAGCCTTATACTGCCTATCGCTCCTTTGTAAGAACTGTGATGAGACCTGAAACAAAACGCACGCAAAAATATATTAAACAGTGAAGTCAGTAATAAGGACTAGAGAACAGACATTTTATTATATTGGAAATGTTCGTGCAAATTATTTTTATTAAAATTCTTAATAACAAGTAACAAAATGTTAATAATCTGCAAAATATTTAACTGATCTGAAGAAGTCATTTGCTCTGTACTAATATTATAAATGCCAAAGTAACTATTTGTTACATTTTCATAGCTTAACAGACCATGATGAAGTTTGACAAGAAATACTTTGTAACATTAGGAAGGACATTCGATAAATAACTTATTTTGTCATGAAATTTTGAAAACTAACCAAACAATGACAGACAGGCATACAGCATGTGTAAGTCTCTTTAATGTCATTGTTGAGCAGTCTGGTGGCTCAGTGGTTAAGGCGCTTGCTATCAAGAGTTTGGTGTCCGGTCTACACTTCAAATCCCAGAGGGGCCAGGAATTTTTAATCATATGAGCCACACCAAGACATTCCTTGGTTTGGATTCCATGTTAAAGTGTAGGTCGAGCCACGACACAGGTGGAATGCATGGAAAATCTAAGCTCTGACACACAGGCAGCCGATCAATCTGTCGGGATCTCCAGGCCAACAATGCCATACATGATTACTTTCCTTATGTTATATCGGTCACACAAGCTTTGTTTCTCTCATGGTCATTTTGTGTAGGAGCTAACCTAATTTACTAATTAATAATTTACTGATATAATATTATAAATGCAAAAGTAGCTATCGGTATGTTATGCTTTCACGATTTTTTGGTTAAACCTATCTTAATGAAATGTGACAAGGAAATACTATGTATTAATATGAAGGACATTTGATCATTAAATTTTGAAAACTAACCAAACAGTTACAGTCAGACGTATAGCATGTGCAAGTCTCTGAGATATTATAATGGTAAGAGGTCTGGTTTGGATGATTGCTTTCAACAGATTGGGCTCCAGAGCCGGGTTCAAATCTTGGAGGGACCAAGAATTTTTAAGAGTTATGTTTGATCATAAGAACCACACCAGGACATTCTGTGGGTTGGATATCACATTAAACTGTAGGTCCGGCCATGACAGAGGCAGAATGCACAGCAAAACGAAACTCAGTTGCACTGGTAGCTGAACAATCCTTCAGGATCTCTCGGCCAACAACACCATACCTGGCATGCATTGCAATGCCTCTTTTTCTTTCTTAAGTGGATGTGCATATATGGACAAATGAACATGAACAACATAAATGACAGACAATGATTTTTATGCATTAAATTAGAATTGAAAAATTTTACTCTAGTGCTTTGGGAAAAACAATATTTTAGATCTTTCACCTTCTGCAAAAGCAGAGAACCCAGCATTGTTGGCAGGTGGATATGAAAGTTCTGATGTTTTATCCCTTTTAATTGGATTTTAGTAAACATTCTCCATCATCATCCACTTTGGCAGGTTTCCCAATGATGCAAAAAAAAAAAAAAAACCTGAAAAGTTGCTGGCGTAGATTAGTCTTAAGGGGGGTGAAGGGAAAAGTGTGTGCAGTTTGGTAAACTAAATACAAACATAATTTATCATTTATTTTAAACCATGTGTGTGCACAGTTCTATTTGAATAGTTCCAACTGTAAGTTTTGCTTAAAGGAGAGTGGTGAGTTTTTGTAAACCAAATCTTGAGAATATTTTCCTCTGTTTTAAAGTATGCAGTGTTACATCAAAATCGGATATGAATTGTGGGTCTGCATAAAAAAACATTAGCAAAAATTAAGGGGGGTAAAGGGAGAGAATGGTTGGGATTTTGTAAACCAAATGTAGACAGTTTTTTTTTTTTTTTTTTTTTTTTTTTTTACTTTAAAACAAAGAGAAAAATACTAGCTCAGTCAACAACCAGAAAGTTAGTTGGCTACTGCCAAAGGGAGCATACTAAGCCACTGATCATATACAACTCTCATAAGCAAGAGGCTTAACCACTTAACTACCAGACCACCCCGTTTTAAGCATAGTGTGCTAAGTACTATCAAAATCGGAAAAACTGTGGATTTGAATGAAAAATATTGGAAAAAATTAAAAGTTGGGAGGGGGAGGGGTAGAGGAGGAGAGGGGATGATTTTGTAGACCAAATGTAGACACAATTTTTGTATTTGTTTTAATGTACACATACACCGAGTTCCATCAAAATCAAATAAAAACACTGTGCTTGTTTGAATAATATTGCCATAAATTAAAAGGATGGTGTAAGGGGTAGAAGGGTAGAATTTTGCAACACAAATGTAGACAGTACTTTTCTGTTTGTTTTAAAGTGAAGTTATAAAGTGTTATAAATTAAGATTAAAGTTAGAGTTCCCATACTACTTATGCACAACCTCAACGCACTGCTACTGTGCAATGGCACACGTCTACAAATAACACATTTGGGGTGCAAAGTAATAAAAGCTGTGATCATGACTGGAATGACAAAAAGTGATGATGTGTTGATTCCTCGAATCCAAATAATTCCATATCTGAATGCCCGCACAGGGATTATAAGAAAATTTTATGCCGTTTCTGCCCAGCTTCAGACATACTAGAGGCACCACAGTAGGGTCATATTGAGAAGCTGTAGTACGAGGTGGTACCCACAAAAAAAACTTTTTTAATTCATGTATTTAATCTTTTGCAAAAATACAATCAATCCCCTGCAAAGTATTCTCCATTGGAACTGAAACGTGTCCAATCTTTTATACCATAGTTCAAAACATTTTTTTTATAATCCTCTTCAGAGATACCAAACAGCATCTCCAGTTTTTTTTTCCCCCAACCTCATGTATATTGGAAAATTTCTTTCCTTTCACGTCTCTTTTCATTCGAGGAAGTAAAAAGAAGTCGCAAGGGTGCAAGGTCTGGTGAGTACAGAGGGTGGGGCACAGGGGTCATGGCATTTTTTGACAAAAATTGGCACACAGAGAGGGCTGTTAGAGCAGGAGCACTGTCATGATGGAAGAACCTGTTGCCTGACTGCCATAAATCAGGCCTTTTCTGTTGGACGTTGTTGTGCAATCTTTTCAAAATATATGGGTAAAAGGTCTGGTTAACTGTCTGACCCTGTGGAACAAACTCTGAATTGACAACTCCTTGCACATTCAAGGAACAAATCAGCATTGCCTGATTGTTTGATTTCAATTGTCTTGCTTTTTTGGTACAAGGCAAGCTCAGAGTTTGCCAGCTCAATTGTTGTTTCGTTTCAGGGTCATAACTGTAGCACCAAGATTCACAACCTTGAGGAAAAAGTTTGGACCATTTTGGAGTTCATCCTTCGAAACACTGCCCTCTACAATGTCAGTTTGATTTCTTTTGTTTATACTGTGGGAGGACATAACTCAAAATTAGGGTACAGTACTTCCAAGCAATCTTGTTTTTGTTGTGCAGTCAGCAGTCCAGGCACAAATTTGGCAGCTGCCCTTCTCATACCCCAATATTTAATTAAAATGCACTAAACTGGGCTCCAAGTCACTCCAAAAACCTCCACAACTTCAATTACATGTTGCTGATCTTTTAGGATGATTTCACAAATTTTCGTGACACTTTTGTCGGTTCGGGCTGTTGAAGGCCATCCAGAACAAGGTTGGTCATCAATTGACATTTCACCTCTTTCGAAATGGGGAAAACCACTCAAAAACTTGGGTTTTCCACGTGGCATTGTTCTTTTATGCCATTTTCAATATTTCAAGAGTTTTCTGTGCCACTTTTTCTGAGCCAGAAGCAAAACTTCATGGCCATACACTGTTCATGAGAATCAGCCATCACAAAAATGACATCCACACAAAACAGCAGTCACAAAAAAATTAACAACAGCCAAACACAACCTTCTCTCGTGATGACAATTGTTACACTGACTCCGGGACTGAAGGACTACATGCTCCAAGTGGCAAAAACCGGTAGTACCAAATCCCCACCCTCTACAACATCAGTTCGGTTTCTTTTGGGTACCCCCTTACGTACTATGGAAGGACATTACACAACATTAGGGTAGAGTACTGAGATAAAGCCCAAAATCCAGCGAAAAGTATCAGTGGGTTAAGAGCCAGAGGGGTCGGCACTTGCTTCATAATGTGGTCTGAATTTACATTATATACTGAAATTAACAAGAAACCATCACCAGCAATTTATTTACTTAAGGTTTTACTTTAGTTTGTTATCATAATCACTGAATTGTTCCTTAATCTAATTCAGGAGTTCTCAACATGATTTGGGGAGAGGCGTGCTCACGCATCATAAACAACTGCAATATTCTGAAATTTTATGGTTTGACACATGTCAGTTATTCAGGCTGGTACTCCCAGAGGAAAATAAAACAGTTTGCATCCCTTACACAGCAATTCTAAAAATATACATATTGGTGAATTAAAACAATGCTGAAGATATAATTCTGTTGCTTGAGAGATAAATCATCTTAAGAGCACCCGTAGTGCAAATGCACAAAAAACTATTCACTGTGGCCAACTCTGATTGCATACACCAGCATATAACATCCAGAACATAAGCCCTCCATCATCTCAATTTGAGAATTGGATAAATGATGCAACGGAATATTTTTTGATGAAAAAGATAAACCCACTGACCATATTCACAACAAGAATGTGGAAGATTAAAAGATGTTGTGTGAAGTACTGACTTTGTTCCTGGGTATTCGTGTATTTGGAGGTAGTAACAAAAATATTTTAGGCAGGAAAACAATGTGTATCACTGTTTTGATACCATTCAGGGAAACTGAACTATAAGGATTTGCCAAAGATGACAACCTGTGTGAGAAAGCAAAAAAATATATATTATTCTTATTGATTATTAAATTTTAATTGAAGAAAATAGAAGATTTTTAAAAGTTTATATTTGCTAGCTTTTTGTTTTGCAAAAAAGCAAATTCTAGTGGTATTGTCATGATATTTTGAACTTTATTTATGTGAGTAACGAATGTACACAGTGCAGTTTCTTAATGTCAAAGCTGCAGAAAAAACAAAGTCATAATTTGTAAATATGATAAACCAGCTGTTTTGAATAAAGAGAGAAGCTCTTGTTTAACATTAGAGAAATTGTGACATTGGCAAAATGTACACATCACACACACAAAAAAGTAAAACTTTCATGCAGGTACACGATGTTCAAATGCAGAAGATACCAAAAATTTCAACCATAACACACCTTACTGTCAAACACATCTGCAGGGAAATTTTAATTTTTGGATTCCAATGTATCATGACTATTTTGCAGATATTGTGTTTGTATATATTCTCATGACTCTACTAAAGAACACAGATAGTGCAAGAAATTTTCATTTCTGCCATTAATTTCTTGGGTGTTGTTATGGCGGCTTAATGGTGCAACAACAATGGTGTCATTAGCACCCTTACTAAAAACCAGTATAACAATGTGACTAAAAAAAAATCAACTAAATTACCATTTGCATTGCTGACTGTAAAGAGTCAGCCAAACAGACAGCAAAATAAAGGAAAATACTAAAACACTGGCTGTAAAGGGGCCATAAAAACATACTTCACAACCACAGACTGGTTGGCTGTAAAAAGGCCATTCATATATAAGAGGACACCATAACTAACTAGAAAAGCACAGTACATGAATTGATGGTTGTAAAGAGACCACCAATCCATCGGGGGGGTGCCATTATGCCCAAAATTTTGATGACTGGTCAATACACAAAATTTTAAAACCTTGGCAACTTCGGCACTATTATTATTTAAATTTTAAAATAAGGAACAGTTTGTTGGCTAGGACAATGTCTGCACCTAAATCTAATAATAA
Organism: Vandiemenella viatica; assembly: GCA_031002005.1. Lineage (NCBI taxonomy): Eukaryota > Metazoa > Arthropoda > Insecta > Orthoptera > Morabidae > Vandiemenella > Vandiemenella viatica. The sequence goes on along the minus strand of CM061921.1, from coordinate 204,101,909 downwards.
TTAACAATCAGTTACAATGTGGTGCACCATCAATAGTAAGCCACAAGCATCACATTCCAGATGGTCCTCACAGCTAAGAAGAAAATTATAGATCAAAATTTGTTTCATTCATTTAATAAATTACCACCTGAACTGAATTAGCAATAACACACAACAGATAATACTTTAATCTATAAATACAGAAAAACTAATCAGATTTTTTTGGTACCAATTTTAAAATGAATGTGTAGAAGCCAACAACTATTTATGCCCAAGTTTTCAGACAACTGTTGAACACATTAATTCAACTGATTCATTGGACCTTACCTTTTGCCCAGTATAGTTGCATTTGTCATCAGTGAGCATTCTTTTTGCCTCTAATTCACATTTTGCCTATCAGTTTGCATACTACATTAACAATATTAAAATAAGTTGCCTCAAGAACTACTTCTTTTACCCAAAATTACGAATCCATTTAAATAACAACAGAAAAGAAAGGAATGCTGCAATGGTAGGGAGTCTATAGTTTAGTCTGCTATTTGTGAGAGCTCGGATTGGGGGTTAATGAGACTGTTGGAGAATAGAACTGTCACTACGAAAATGATAGTAATGATTGTAAGAAAAAAAAAGCAAGCAAGGTTGCTTGCTTTCTTTCATCCAAGGGGACCAGATAATGGAGGGTATACTGGGGTTTTCCAGCCATCTGATGGGTCAATGTGTGAAACTGTGATAACTGGCATACACAACTGCATAATATAGGTTTTGGGTAGTTCATAGCTCATAGCAACTTTTACAATGTAGGCAGGTGAACTGGTACATAAGGTGGCTTATAGTGCATGTGGCTTGTCACTCAGTGTGTCAAGTTCCACCAATCATAGCTAATTGCATGTTTTGCATGTGGTCTGCTGCCCTTGAAACAGACATGTAGTTTAATGGAGTTAATAGGACAGAATTTGTGAATCAGGATATTCTTGCTGTTGTTGTTGTTGCCATCCATTAAAGTACATGCAGTGCAAAAGATGGGGGTAATTGGGAAGGATTTTGAGGAGAAAAGCGAGGAACATTCAAAGTCGAATATGGCAAGTCATAGTGATGACAGTATATGGTTAATGTAATAAAGTCCAGGAAAGAAATGTAAGGACAACAAATGGTTGTGAGGATATGGAACATTAGGTGAAGCATTTTTGGTCATAACAGGTTTGTGAGTGTGTAGATGCAAGCAAAGCTTCACTGATAGCTAGGCTGTGTGGAAGGGAGCCATTATTAAAGTAAAATATTGGCTTTGATTAGGACACAGAATTGCAAAAACTTTTTCAGTAAATGTTCACACAGTTGGATGTGGTAATACATTCAGGTAAAGTTTAAGGATTTGCAGTTATCGAGGTGTATCCAGGTCATAAGCCTACCATCCACATATATGAACTACACTGGCAGAGTGAAAATGGTGCATCGTACAGTTTGCCTAAGAAGATGGATTAGATACCCATAGCTGTGCCACATACATGGTGACAGAGCTGGAAGAAAAACAAAAAATTCTTTTTGCTTCGGGCTTTAATGTTCACTGACAACAAGGTCATTAGAACCTGGAGAGGATGACCGCAAGGAATGTGAAGGAATTCAGTCAAGGTCTTTTGAAAGAACCATTTATTTGCCTGGGTTGATTCCAGGAAACCACGGAAAACCAAAATACGGATGGCCAAATGGGGATTTGAACCGTAGTTTTCCTGAATGTCAGGCACTAGAATCACTGCTAAGACACCACACTCGGTCTGAACGAAAAGAATTCTTGACCAGAGCTTGAAATTGACTGGGCGTTAGGCGTAATTACGCCTGAATGTTTTCGTTTTATACCTGCAATCTCCATCAAAGGTGTAGAAAATAAGCCTAAGCATCAAAATTACATTTTGGAACTTGTTTTCAGTTTTGCATGTTCAAGGTTAAATTCTAATAATTAATTTCAATTCTTGTCGTTTTGATCTATTTCAAAGTTTCCAATAATACGTTTCTGAAGTTCAGAAGTGGCAACAGTGACGGGGAAAGTACAATACCGTGAAGTGAAAAAAAAAAAAAAAAACAATTCTAGCGCGTGCGTTATTCTTCTGTTATTCGTTTAACAAAGGAAGTAAAGATGTCTCGTAAAATTACTGACTTTATACCATTTGTAAAGACAAGTATTTGTGATAGAAGTGTTACAAGTACCGAAAGACGAGAGCTGCCAGAAAATGAAAAAACATCAGCTGCTGACAAATCATCAGGCCCTGCAGCTACTACCAGTAGGCCTGCTCCGACTTCATGCAATCCAGGAGGTCAACAAGCAAGTAAACAATTAAAAACAGTTAGTAATTTATCAGCTACTATGCCTGCTGTTACCACCAGTTAATCGACAACTAATGTCGTGGGTAAACACACATTAAGTAAGTGGCAAAAAAAGTTTTCCTTGGTTATCAATAGAACAAGGCAGTGAAAATAGTTGTCATTTGTAGGCAGTTTGCGAATTCATCTTTAGTGAGTTTTGTAAATGCAAAGGTTATATCTAGATTAGAAACAGTTAAAAAACATGACAAAAGTGAAGTCCATCAGAATTCGTGTGCGGCAAATGTAGCGAAAAAAAATCCATTGCAGACACCGTTAGCTCTTAGTTGAGTGCCATGAGTGACAAAGTACACCAAAAAATGTGTGTTTTAATTAATACTGCTTACTCCGTTGCAAAAGGCAACTTTGCGTTCACAGATTACCCACGTTTATTAGAGTTACAAGAGAAAAGAAAAAATGGTATCGAAATTGGTTCAACATACATTTACACTTTAAATGAAACATTCAATGGTGATTCTTGGAAGGAGCAACTTTTAGGTGTGGGCAAATGTTAATATGGGTGTTAGCAATGGTGTGGTTGCAAAATTGCGCAACGTGTGCGGGAATATTATATCGGTTCATTGTATTGCTCATCGGATAGAACTATGTGTTTCTGAGAGCCTCATTAACATAAACTACGCTCAAACATGCGAAAAAGTAATTAAAGGTGTATACAAATTTTTCTCTAAAAGTCCAAAGCATAAGAGACAATTTAAAGATTTGGCTGAAGCATTGGATGAATCAGTCGTTAACCACCTGTCTATCATATCCACCAGGTGGATTTCTTCAAAAAACAGAGCTTTAAAAGTATTGCTCAGGAATTTCACAGTCACTTTCGTATTTTGAAGACTTCTGTGCTGACAATAACTACAATAAAATTCTTCAATCAAAAGTGACAAGCACTTTAAAATCAGTGCGGTTCATGAGATTTTTGTGCTTTCTGATTGATGTAACAGATGTTTTGTCAACATTTTTCAAAAATATTCAAGGTGAACATTGAGAAAATGATGTCTGAACTTACAATCTGCAAAATGAAACTGAAATGAAGCAACTCTGTCTCAATTTGATAAGGACTGTAACTTGGGTACAGTGACTATAAAAGCATAAAATTGAGTTAAGAGGGTCTACAGAATTTTTTACGTGATCGCGATGATATAATCAGAAATTTCTTAACTGGATTAACAAAACGCTTGTTTAAAAATATAGACATTTTTGATGCAATTAACATTCCAAATGAGGATATATTAAATTATGGAGTAAAGGAGTTTGAAAAGGTCCTCAAGGATTTACCTGGAGCAGTGACCATAAGCAAAGAACAAGCTTCTGATGAATTTCTGCACTGGAAAATATGGGCTAAGGACAAGAAGTCTCTATCAATTCGTCAGCTTTGGAACAGAGTAGGCTATATAGCGAAAATAGTGAAGTTAACCAATATCCAAATTTATTAAAAATCATTTCCTGTTACCGTGTGCTTCCATTCACCACTGCAATATGTGAGCGAGGTTTGAGTGAGCTTAACATGAAAACTGAGAAACGATATTGTTTGCATAGCCTAAATGTAGATAACTTATTACTCATCAAAGTGAATAGACCTTCACTGCACGATTTTGATCCCAACCCAGCTGTGGCTTACTAGTATAAAAACACAGAATCCTGGAAGACCAGAATTCTTTGATAAGAAATGACTCGCAGCACTTCAGGTAAGGCTGTAAGTGACCGTGCACAAACTACGTGGCTCGGTCCGGGGGGGGGGGGGGGGGGGGGGGGTTTAGCTGGAAGGCTACGCTGGGCTACGTGGGGGGAGGGAGGGTTCCGAGCCAGGCCATGTACATAACATTTTTCACAGTTAAAATGAGGAACTGAACTCACAACAGCATGTGAATATTTATTTCCCTCAGTTAATTATCTCCATATGTAATTTACAATAGTATGACAAGAGAAAACAGTACAAAAATGTCTTCTGGAATCAAAAGGGGAAAAAAGCTACATGCTAGGTGGGGGGGAGGGGGGGAAGCAAAAGCAACGTAGGGTTATGTGGGGGGAGGGGGGTTCGCAGGAGGCCAAAATGGAGCTACATGGTTTATGCTAAGGCATTTTTCCTGATTTTTAAAGCAGAGAATCATTGCATTTACTATTGAGCTACGATATATTCAATAAACTGAATGTTTTTGTTTCTGCGATCTTGCCGATAAATTGTACACAGAAACTGTGAAATCAATTTATTCTTAGAATTTGTACATCAAGGAAAATATTTTACAATTTTTACTTTACATATTGACATATTTGTATTTAAAAGAAATAATCCTCTGGCGATGCATTGAGAAAAAATTCGAAAATATTTGGGAATTAAACCCCTGAAGATGAAGATCATTGTGTAAAATTCAAAAGTTACTGTCAAAGTACAATGAAATCAATGATCATATTAAATTATTTCACAATTTTGGTATATGATGTATTGACACATGCAAACCATATAAATTTTTTCTGGGCCTATTTACAGTTTTGAATTGTGTTGGAGTATTTTCTGTATTTTCATAATTATAATATAATTACGCCTAACATTTTCACTTTATGCCCGAGTCTGAAAGTTAGGCGCAACAAATACGCCTGGATTTATAAACGAATTTCTAGCGCTGTTCTTGACTAATTTCAAGTGGGTGAAGGATACAAATCAAGCTGTACTAATGAATTAGTGTTGTAGGAAGATATCTCAGAAGTTTTCCAGTCCACCAAAGCTATGACAATAAGTCAGGATATGACATACAATAACAAGAAGGAACTTTTTTTTTAAGATAGAAAAGTGGAAAGCTGCCCTATGAAATGTTCATTACATTTAATGAAGTATTTTCTGGACAAAAGACTGGAGGTCCACCGAGTCGAATATACACACATGAAGCAATCACTCCAATTTTTGTTTTGCAGCAAATCTCACTACGAGGTAGAGTCAAAAAGTTCCTAGAATTGCCGTGTTCAGTCAAGCAGTTGTTTGCCAGAAGTGAAATTTTTGTTTGGGAGGTTGGCAACACTACTGAGGGAAGTGCTGTGCTGTGCCATGCAGCAGGCAGTTGCAGTTGGTTTCGTGCATGCGGTGCATGGTATTTTAGAAGTAGTTTCTTTCTTTCATCGGATTGTGAAATTTGTCTTTCAAGCAGCGTGGAAATATCAAATTCTGTGTGTTGCTGGAGATATCACACCCGGAGACACTTGAGATGCTGAAGAAAGCATACAGAAACTATGCAATGACGAAAACGGCAGTTTACCAGTGGCACAAGCAATTTCTCGATGGTCGCACAACAACTGAAGATGAAGTTCGGAGTGGGCGCCTTCAACTTCCATGGCAGATGAGAATGTTGAGCACGTTCAACAACTTGTGCATGCAGACAGATGAACAGCCTCTGAAGTTGGTATTTCACATGGGAGTGTTCACAGCATTCTTCATAATGATTTAAACATGCACAGTATTTGCTTGCACATGGTTCCGAAAATGTTATCCCCTGAGCAAAAAGAAATGAGTGAGACCATGTGCAAGGACTTGATTGAAATGGCTGATGCAGAAAACAGCATCCTGCACAAAATTGTAACAGGTGATGAGACGTGTTGCTTTCTTAATGACCCTCAGACGAAACGGCAGTTCGCTGAATAGAAGTCGGAAACATCACCAAGAAAACCAAATTTCACTTGGACAAAATCCAGGGGAAAGTAATGTTGGAGATGTTTTTTGATTACCCGGGCTTGATTCATTATTAATTTATTCCAGAAGGGAAAACAATCAACAAAGAATTGTACACAGAGATCTTAAAACGGTAACGAAATGCAATTCGATGAAAATGATCTGAACAATGAACAGGGAACGATAGGTTTTTGTGACATGACAATGTCCCATCCCATCGATCCATAATGGTGAAACAATATCTTACCATAAACAATATTACCAGTCTGGAACACCCTCCACATTCTCCCAATCTTGCACCACCAGATTCTTACCCGTTTCCATGGCTAAAAATGACTTTAAAGTGGCGACCTTTTTCCAATTCTTCAGAAGTGATTTAAAATGCGACTAAGTGGCTGAAAGAACTTTCGAAAAACTACTTTCAGGAGTATTTCCAACAAGTGTATGGATAGTGGAATAAGTGTAAGGAAGAGGGAGGAGAGTATTTTGAAGGTAAAAAACATTATACGTACTTTCAATAAATTTTTATTAACCAATTCCGTGAACTTTTTGACCCTACCTCATACATCTCACAAATCATCTACGTGTATCATTAAAAGTAATGCAGCTATAGCATTTCCTTCCGTTGATGAGAAGTATAAATTTCTGGTCACTACGGACTATACCTCACAGAGTTCAGTGATCCTATTACACATCAGTCACGAGATGTGATAGTCTTAGTCTAGGGTGAGGAATCAAATGAAAAGTATTTCAGAATCCAGAAAAATTAAATTAACCTAGGTATGAAACTGGCAATGCATTAATAAAAGAAACTGTCATAGCATGATCCCTTCTCCAACTAAGCTGCTTAGGATAAAATTACTTCCCTTTGCCTAAGGGGCTCATAAAATTCAAATATGAGGAGTGTATCCCAAGTGTAAGTGAAATAAGCTAGTAATTCTGGAGAGACATCAGTTCCTTTAAACATTATACATTAACCTGTGTTAATATGACTGATACTCAGAGATTATTCTGTTACACAAGTCTCTTCGGTCAATTTTCTCCCCCCCATCACCAGTTCAATACCCACCCTACTTCCCTCATGTTTCATCTTTGGCTCATTCATATGGTAGGTCTGGATGTGCTAACATCTTTCCCCATCCTTACATCTCACCCCTATATGCCTTAGGTTATTAACTGAAATATAGTGAATTGCATTCGAGTTTTTCAAGTATTCGTCTGATCATCCTGCCTTCATCTGTGGGAGTAAGTGGCAGGTTATTTTCCCTATCCTCATTTCCAGAAGACATTCATTTCGTACTTTGTATGTCCACTTAATTTTCAGTATCCTTCTACAGTATTACATATGAAATGCTTCAATTTTCCTCATTCTGTTAATTTCCATACTTCATCAGCATAAAGTTTTGTGCTGCTCCATTACTTGCAGTTTTCAAATGTTCTTTCCAAGTTTTAGTTCAATATATGAAACCAAAAGATTTATCTTTTTCAAAAAGACTTTTTAATAATGCTTTCAACGTCATTCCTGTTTTGGCCGTTACTTGAAATTTTACTTCCTAAGTAACAATTTACTTCTATTACATTTGGTCCTAATTTTATATTTAATATACCATTATTTTGTCATACAGACATGCTTGCTGGAGATTCAAACATTACTACTGAAGTTTATCATGTTGGTACCTATAAAAAATGCTTGCATGGATTTGTTATTCGGCCGCCAAATTATTGTTATTACCCCCAATAGTTAGAGGGTTATAGAATCAAACAATTCTTGCTTAGACAAAGTTTATAGTCTTGAACTCCAAGTAGTACAAGTTACAATACCAGAAAGATAAGGCATCGATTCTATTGTCTCCTTGAATTTAGATTGCAGACTGATGTCATTCACACACACTGATGGCAATCTTTCCGAAAATATCCCCCTAAATTTGAAAGACCATTCTATGGCACCCCAGGATAGAACCAGAGTCCACTATCCTGATCATTAATAGAACTTTTCTAACTTCCCCGTTTCACCACTACTAAAATCTTCAATGTCCCTAGTCTCCCAGTTTGCTGCCCATCATGGAGCTCTTAACTAGGACATTTTCTCATCTCAACTGGCTGCTTAAAACTGCTCCCCAAGGGAACACTGGTTGGCTTTTTATAGCCTGAGCTGACTTATTCTAGAATATGGGCATATTCCCGTGGGGAAGTACTATTTTCTTGTGAATTACAAAAATACCTCATTTCTCAGATTTTCCTGAAACCTTTCCATCGTATAGTACGATTCATTCCCAATCTTTCCAGTAGTTACAAATTTTCACCTAATCATCCTCGTTTAAGAGCTATTAATTCCTAAAAGTCTCACATGGAGATATCACGTTTCAAAATTAAAATTTCATTTTTCTTCCTTTATATCTCAAGTTACCTTTGTTATATTATTGTTATTAAATTAATTTTTCTCTCTCAATTAAACCTACTTACATCTTCCTAGCTCTTTTATTTAAAAGTTCAAATTCTCTACTTTACCAAAACAAAAAAAAATCATCTTTCAAATTTCCCTATTTTACTCATACTTTATTCGGAATGCATCTAGCTATGCTGACAAACTGTGATATTGAAATTTGGAATAACTCTTTTCATTTATTTACTATTTTAAATTATGTTCTTTCTCCTTTGTTCCCTCCAACCGCATGACAAAATCCGACCTGAAATTGAAAAATCTGTTTAAAGAAAATTTTTAGCCTGGACATATTACACCTCAAATTAGACCTAATTTTAAGCTTTATTAGTGAACATGGAGGCAACAAATGGGGTTATCATAAAATTTTCACTTTCAGCTTTTTTTTCCGTTTCTTTTCGAAAATGGGTAGAATTTGATCTGAAACGTGCTTTATTATTAACAAATTATTAAAAGTACTTTCTATATAAATAATATGTAATAGGCCTCCTACTCAATGGTTTAGGCAATTCAATGGTTTAGGCAATATAAAGGATATATAACAAGGTTATGTTCAGAGCTGAAAAGTGCTTTAGTATTAAGAAAATGGTTACAAAAGTTATTTTCTATATGAATTATATGTAATAGGCCACCTACTAAACAGTTTAGGCAAGAAAGATAATAGATATATAACAATTTATACCAATTATGCTACGTCTAATGATTTTTGCCCAACTTTGATTTATATTTGATACCTATTCCTCTCATTATTTTGTTTATGACATTCAGTGATTCCTCAAAATCCTCATCCCATTCTGTTAGCATGGCAATATCGTCAGCGAATCACACAATACTTATTGCTTCTACTTGGTGCTACATTCACATTTTTCATTTACTTTCTTCACTGCTTCCTTTAGATACAAGTTGAAAATTGATAGAAATAGACTACAACCATGTCTCACACCCTTTTTAACAAATGTGTGTGTTTAATTATCTAATTTTATTATGCCCCCCCCCCAATTATTTTATACATTTTTCTTCTATTTCAATATTTTAGATCTGACAGCTTTAAAATTATTAGCATCCTATCCCATATGACAGTATCAGAAGCCTTACAAAGTCATCAAATGTGATAAAAATATCTTTGTTTTTCTTGATCAGCCCTTGAAGTATTTATCTTAAAGCCAGAATTGCATCTCTCGTACCCAGGTTTTTCTTAAACCCAAACTGATCACCTCGCTCAAACTATTTTTTCTACCTTCAGTACATTATGCTATTCAGTAATTTTGAAACGACTTAGATGTCTATGCACCCTAAAACGTCACACGTGCTTTTAAACGTGTGATGTTAGACCTGTAGCAATAATTTTCACATTTGTTAGCTTCTGCTCTTTGGCAGTTTGCAGACGATTTTTTTATTAAAATCAATTGGAATCTCTCATTTCATACTTTTCAATATTGATTTAAAGAATTCTTGGAGTAGTTCTATAGATTTTTAAGTTCCGCAGAATCTCATGAACTCCAACTGTCTCATTTGAGCACAAATCTTTAATAGGTCTGCAAATTTTGTCCTAAAAACAGGATCTCCTAAATCATAAAATATTGCCACAGACAAATTTGGGAAGGCAGTAACAAATACACAAAGATTTACTATCGTCAAACTATTTTGGTATAAAATTTGAATAAGGTTTTGTACAAAAATATTGAAAACTGTTTTAGTCTTTATGTGTTTGTCCCTGCCAGCTGCCTTCCTCTGTGCATCTCCGATGAGTAATTGGTTTATTTACTCTATCCTACCTTATTTTTATTACCTAAAGGGTATTTGTATTCTCACTATCAGGAGTATGAAAGTGGAAAATTATAAAAAAATAAATACAAAAAATCCTACCTTCTACCAGATTGTCAAACCATTTAATCACCTATTAGTGAAAAAGGAAGCTCAAATCCCTGTGGATAAGAGAAACCGGACAGGGAGGGAATTTTATGTCAAAAAAGGGGGGGGGGGGAGTAGGTGTAGCAGCACAACCAGATGATGCCTAACTACTGGGCAAACATCAAAGCTCTCCCCAAGAGCAACACTCAAAGTCGTGGTCGTTAGGCAGCCTAAAAAAAAATGAATTATACATACAAGTGATGATTTTGCCTTGGTAGGCACAGGAATCTGCACAAGACACTGTTGGCATGCTCATTCCAATGGCAGTGTCTTGTACCTGATGACAAATGTGTAAGATGAATAAATTTTTAAATAGAATAAACTTGCCCAGTATGGTGAAGTCAGTGCTGGCAAGAGTGTGTGGAGGGTATATATCTATGAAATATTAAAAGGCAGTAAAGCCCAAGCAGTGAACGTTTATGTAAAGAGAGGTAGGAACCTACAGGTAATGGTATGGAGATAATCAAAATATGTCATAAGAAGTGGTATTTTTGACATAGGATGGTATGTATACGATTGTACGCATTGGTCCACGAAGAAAAATATTCATGGCGTCTGAAAGGCAGCAATTATGTGGTATCCCAGGATTATCCTTCCCACCAAGAGACATATCATCTGAACATTTTTACTATTTTATTTCAGACAGCTGTGGACCATATTATATCAACTGCTTTTTTACCTTGGGTTCTAGCTTGCCCGATATTACTAAAATTGCTTATAGTGTTTTCCTTCCATGCTTCAGTATACATCTTGAGTGTTCTTAGATTCAGCTTTTCTTGGAGAACTTGTTTTAAAAGTTTCTTCTTGAGGGAATCGTGCAACTTCAGTGAACAATGGGCCCTTGGTTTTCCTGTCCGGATAATGGTGAGGTTCAGCTGGTCAGTCATGATGGGCTCATGCATGACATGACCATGAAAGGCATTCCTCTTCTTAATTTTGTTAGTACACTTTTCCACATATGTGAATAATTAATTGAAGTGTCATCTTCTGTATTCATCATTCTCACTCGTTGCAAGCCATCTGCAGAATATAGAGCTTTAGGCTGGAACATGACATCATAGTGCGATCTACACGGTGATAGATATAGACCATTTGTTGTAGATGTCTTTGGTTAGTTGACCTGCCATTTTTCTCATTTATAATAAAGGCTTCTTTTTCAAAGATGTTGGGTTTTATCCACTCACCTATGAATTTCAACTTTTCCAGTCATTTGGAGCCAGGTGCCAGCTTGTAATGACTGTTCTTTTTCAAAGGAAATCTGCAGGCTGGTATTTGCCTCTTGTGTCTTAAAACAATTTATTTGTTTTGTAGCTGTACTTAGAGAATAATAAAAAAAAAATCACAAGATCGTCTGCAAAAGGTAAACAGTCAACTTGAAGGTTCATATTCCTGACGCCCAGTATAATTTCATTTTTCAATCCCTTCATTACTCATTTCCTCGTGTCACTTATGGATAATTTTCTTGAGTGCACAATTGAAGGGCACAGGTGAAAGCTCATCTTGCCCAACTCGTGTCCTTTTTCTTGAAGCTATCTGAAATCTCTCTCCTGTAATTCACTTTGAAAGTGGTATAAATTAGGGCCCATTGGATAATCACTCATTTTCCTGTGTAGGTACAATTCTTTTATGATAGTGTTTAGGACAATATGAACAATGGAGTTGTAAGCCTTCCTGAAATGAACAATTTTGCCATGAATTTGTTTCTGAGCTTCCAATATGAAAGGATAGATTTATTATTATATTTTGCTATACAACCAAGCTTTTTTCTACCACATACAGTTTCAAATAATATTTTTGTTTACTCTTACCAAATGTGCTTGGTACCAAATGGGTCACAACAAACCATTCATGCAGCTGGATTTACCAGGGGGCTCAGGGGCCAACCAATCCATGAGCATGAACTTCTATCTGCAGAGCGCAAATAAATCTGCATGTCTCTTTTTCTGCGAGACTTCCTTGCCTTCAAATTTGGCAAGTTTACTTTCTCTTTAATTTCTACATTTGAACAACTCATTTTAATTTTTTTACATAAATAATATCAATGTGGAAAACAATTTTTTCAAAGCACAAAATTCTCAATGAAATGTTTGAAATGCCCAAAAACTGTCTTAAAATTTAAGATTGCAGTTGCACCAAAAACTATCTTTTTTCCATGGACTGCAAGGACTCAGAATTCAAGATAGGGTAGCATTAATTAAGTTATCCCTTACCAACCACTACAAGTAGGGCAAAGATCATGAAAGGCAAGAGAGAACTATATTTAGTGAAATGTGGTAGTATATACAGTTATAAAAAGGCACATATTTCAGGAGAAAGTACAGTGTATGGCAGGAAGGCACAAGAATGGTGGAATATAAGAACTCAGTTCAAGGAGATAATAAGTCTAGGGGAAGATATGTTTATACCAAAATAAGAATAATGCAGAACATACATATCATAATAAGCATGTTATGAGGTTAAAGAGGCTAGTAAGAAGTGAATACAATGGTGTTAAGAGACAGCAAAGCAGTAAGGAATACTTGAAACAATCAAACAAGGAATTAATAGCAGCAAAGAAGGAAGCTGAAGATAGATTTGTGAAGAATAATATTGGTGCAGGGGGGGACACTGAATGATGCATTTTAAAAAAAATATGGCTCTTAGATAACTAAGGGGAAGTATCATGACAATGCAGACAAGGATGGTGCAGTTACTGAGAATACAAAAAAGGTAGATTTCAAGTACCCAGTTTGATGTGACCATCAGTGACTACGATACAGGAATGGGATGATGTAAATCAGAATGAGCTTCTCGACACAAAACATAAATGAGCTTACTACAACATCTGCAATTAATACAGAGGATATTTTGTAAGAACTAAGAAAACCAAAACTGCATATAGGGACTGGTGTAGATAATATTACAACAGATGTCTTAAAGATAGTAGGATATGACATTGTACCTTATTGGCGATTACATTAAAAAAACAGATCGATCTGTCAGGTTTCAAATGATGTGTTTGGTTTTGAAAATAAATGTTGATATCTATTTTTAAAAATAAGGGAACCTTACTTTGTGATCTGTCCTTTTAACTGGGTATATCAATATGGGATGTTGATAAATGCAAAGAAGCATCAGCGTATTAGGTACACAGATAGGTTGATTATGATTATAGGTTGGGGAAGTAATTGCTTCCTTAAGACTTTGAAATGTAAATATATTGCCATAACATTTGATAGTAAACTATGGTGGGCAGAACTCATTGAGCAGGTGGTAGAAAAGATTTCAAAATTCTTCATTTACTGGAGAGTAATGAAGGAATGTACCAGAGTAATGAAGGAATGTACCAGAGAAATGAAGGAATGTACCAGAGAAATGAAGGACTTGGGTTACAAATCTTTGTTCAGACTATTGCTTAAATATGGTGGTGTAATATGGGACTCACATTTTGGCTATCAAACATAGAAGGATTTGACGAGGATGCAAAGAAGGGTTGCCAGACTTTTATCAGGAAATTACTGCAGAATACATTCAGTAAGTGATATGATATGTGTGCTTGAATGGAGTTCACCAGAAGTCAGGAGGAGGGTGAATGAGTGGAAGAATTAAGAGTGGTGCATGGAAGAGAAAAGATGACCATGACCACAATCTCGCAATCAATTTCAGGTGTAAGGTTGTGGGAAAATGTCCTATTGTAGGTATGGAGAGTCAGGGACTGGAATAAATTACCAAGGGAAGTGCCTACTCATTTATAAACAAAAAATTGCTGAAAGAATTTAACATTATAATTTGTGTAGGGTAAAAGTAGGCAGATACAAGAAAGTGGAAAAATGGGCATGTAGAGCAATTGCCACTTAAGAGTGCACTCCATTGCAATTAAATTAAGTCCTAAATCTGTTTATCATTTGCTTTAGCTGCATCTTAATTACCTCATAGGTCAAAGTTTTTTTTTGAAGTTACAGTGAAACTAAACAATTCCACTATCACACCATGGTGGCAGCATCTTGGAAGCAAATTCTCACTCTAAACCAATATAGATGTAATGAAGGCAGTTGAAAAAAAAAATCAGTCAATCCTTAGTTAGATATCTGCTCTTAAACTTTAAATACTGTGAGCAATTGCTAGAAACACCACAAGACCAGTAATGCAAACATCCAATAAGTAGTATAGTAGCCACAAAGAAATTCCTTCTTTCACCTGTTCTTGGTCTCATAGTAAAGAATGCAATAAGAGCAAGGTATAAATCCTCCTCCGCTTGCAGATGGCGCATAGTTTTCAGTTGCTTGGTGGTAAAGGCAAGTCTATTTCTGCCTAAGAAACAAAATTGATTGCAAAGTAGTCGAATTTATGAACCATCAAGACAGGTCCTGTGACAAGTGAAATTTATAGTCTTAAACTGTTCACTTTCATTTTGTATTATGACTAAGTTGGAAAATAACTGAATATGTGACAAATTCAACCATCCTGATCATGCTTGTGATTTGCATTCCTAAAATCACCTGGGTCAGGCTGTGAAGATCCTATTGTTATCGATTGTGAAAACTTGTTTGAGACATAACACTGATTAGTATATTGTCCACAGGCACAAATTCAAGTAATGTATTGTCATCTAGTATGCAATTGATAGTGTACTAAGTCACTAACTCATTTAACTTCACTGGCCCCATAAACAGTCACAGCACCAACTGTTCCACCCATCTGGTCAACTTTTTTTTCTTTTCTTTTTTATCTGCTTAACATCTCTCTAACAGCGAGGTCTTTAGAGAAGGGAAAGGATGGGGGGGGCAAGGAATGGGAAGGAATTTGGCCATGGCCTTTTGAAGGAAGCATCCCAGCATTTGCCTGGAGTGATTTGGGAAACCATGGAAAAACCCAAATCTGGATGCCCGGCTGGGGATTCGAACCGCCGTCCTCCCGAATGCGAGGCCATAACGCTAGCCGTTACACCACCACGCTCGGTCTGGTCAACTTAATGCAGCAACTGGTAACTACTGTATGATACTTCAAGTCATTTTACAGATGGCAGTAGGACAGCACAGATATACAGAAACAAGGAGAAATACATAAAAATGTGATTTACAGATTAAAGACTTTTGTCATAAACATATATTGTCAAGTTGACATAAGCCTGAGAGCAGCCAACAATTATCATTTACTCCACAAACACACATTTCCATCCAGTGGTAATCGCATTATGTTGAAAGATTTACACTTTTAAAAAAACTTATCTTTTTGCATACCTATGCCATCCTGCAAAGTGTGCAATAGTTGCTTTTTCTACCCCTTACTCAATGTAAACCGTATCTTTCATTTTCAATTCTAATTATTTTTCATACCACTTGTAGAAATGTTATTTCTGCAGGCACAGCAATAACACACATTATATGTTTAAAGTAACATTATTGCTGTATCACAAGATATTAAACAGCTTAAGAATCTAAGTATTTTTGTAAGCGTTTAATAAAAAAAAAAATCCCAATTATAATAAATAAGTTACAGAAATTGTTGCACTAACAATCTGGAGGCAGTCTAACATGCTATTTCAAGCTTCTAGACTACAGGTTCCCAAACTGGAGTGAGGCCGCTACCTCCCCTCCCAGGGTGAAGAGGTCTCAATGAAAAAGTGGGGGCGGGGGAGGGGGGGGGTAAGAGATAGCTTCACCGCCCATGTAGACACTGTTGGAAGTACCGAGTCTCCTTACTGCCCATTAACAGTTGAAAACCTTTGTTCTAACGTCACATACTTATAGAGTTTTCTTTGAGATGCCAGTCTTAGTACTGAGAAGTAGGCCTTTACCTTTTTAATAAGGTGGGATGGGGTTTGTGTGGGAACTTTACTTTTGATGGTAAGGAGATGCAGGACTCTTCCTTTGATAGAAGGGGGAGGAGTGTTTTAAGAAAAACTTATGGAACCCCTACCCTAGACAGCTGTAACATGTTTATAATAAAAGATATATTGGGCATTCTGTCTGAACAGTCAATCGATTCTTTGTTCATATTATGAAATCATATTACGATTTGGCAGTGAGGTTTTTCAGTGATGGTATTTGGATTACACTTTCATCACGTTTTTGAGAATCATAAGGAAACTATCGAGGAATTATGCTGAATATGTAGTAATTGAATATTAGAAAAAATAATCACTGCACATCCTGACATAAGTTTCTAAACCCAAAACAGAGTATTTGAGGGAAAAGTGTATATCAAAGGGAAACCCTCCCCCCCCTCCTTCTTTAAGAGAGTACACGAAAACCTATTTCAAGTTATTACAGCCAATCCGTTAAGTTTACGAGAAACATCAAACGGGAGAAAGTTGTGGTTATGCCCATCTCTAAATAATGTTGAAATCTGAGAGTTCAAAAGCACGTATCTTAGATGCACTATATTCTGGAGTGTCACGTGACTTGGAGGTTTATACTGGGAGTTCCTCAGGCTTCCCGGCATTCGAACGCGGGTTTTGGTGTTTAGCAGTTCTTTTTTTTTTTTTTTTTGTAACAGTTTAACGTCCCTTTTTAACAACGTGGTCTTTAGAGACGGGAAAGGATGGGGGCAAGGAATGGGAAGGAATTCGGCCATGGCCTTTTGAAGGAAGCATCCCGGCATTCGCCTGGAGTGATTTGGGGAAACCATGGAAAACCCAAATCTGGATGCCCGGACGGGGATTCGAACCGCCGTCCTCCCGAATGCGAGGCCAGAACGCTATCCGTTACACCACCACGCTCGGTTTTTAGCAGTTCTGTTGTCGGTCTAGGCGCTTGTTGCCACTGGCCAGCCTTTGCAAGTGGGTCTAGGCATGCTTTCCGGCAGCCATTTTAGGTTCCATTGGTGATGTAGTGCAGCTTCAGACAGACATTACGTAAAGTTTCAAAATTTGTTTAGGAGTATTCCGAAGGTTGGTCTTGCTTCATAACTTGCTTTCTTTTGTGAAACGATTGTCTGATCGCCTTTTTCAGCTGTAATGTGAACTCTAAATTTTGAAAGAATTTATCTGTGTGTTAAAATTGAACAGTGCTTCTATTGTTGTAGCTACTTGCATACCTTTCACGAGGTTAATTGTGGAAAGTTGGCGGCCGTTGCTACATTGCAGTTTATCTATCGAAAGGAATTTTCATGGTCTAAAAATAAATTTTTTAACAGTTTGATTTCTGGTAGAACTTTATCCGAGTGTGAAGTAAATTGACGAGATGAAGACTTACTACTACCCTGGTAGTAGGCTTGCTCCTTACATGGCAACCGTGACAGGACTTGGGTTTTACCCATTTTAGGAAGCGTATGTAATGATTTTTAGGAAAAAGTGCATTTTTTTGGGTAGAAATGATAAACATTTAACAAAAACATGAAAGTTTATTTAAACGAAAGACATTCTTAACAAAAAGAATTTAACAATTGAAACACCAATCTTTATAAATGAAACACAAATGTTGTCCCATGATTTTGATAATTTTTCTGAATATTTTGTAACTTAATGTTTTGATATGCTAATGTTTTATATTTTGATTTTTGATGTTTTGGATGTATTTTTCTTTGATGTTTGTTTGATATTTAGATATTCTTTCTTTTGATAACTTTCTGATATGCTGATGATTGAATGATTAGGAATTTTGAAAATATCATGATTATAATTTGAAGCATGATTGAGAGATAAATGGGAAGTCAGACCAACCCCGGATTAGTTAATTTTAAAGGTTTTTTTTCTATCTTTTTCTTCTTTTCAAGATATTCAGTTAGTTTCCTTTTAGAAGAAAATAACTTCAATCTTCCAGGGGCGTGTAAGCTACCTCAGAATTAGTTAAATTCTAACCTTTTTGCTACGAGACATGGGGAATGGGCATCATACAGAATCAGATACTGCAGCTTATAGCCTAACACTGGGCGACTTAAAATCTAAAAACTAACTCAACATATAATAACGGCCTTGAATAGACCTTCAATGATAAAAAGTAAACCTTAAACTCACCTAAATCATGGCAATGGGAAGGAATTCCGCCATGGCTTCTCAAAGGAACCATCCTGGTACTCACCTGTAGAGATTTAAGGAAACTACGGAAAGCCGAAATCTGGATGGCCGGACAGGGATCCGAACCCGCCTCCCCCAAATTCAAGGCAAGAGATTTAGCACTAAACATTATCTCCATTACAATGTGACAGTTCTTTTCACAATATGAAGAAAATAAAACCCTGTAAAACAATCAGACCGATGACCGACCGAAGATGCTCCTACAGCAGTTAAAAAGGCAGTACCAAAACTGACATACTAAACGACAACACAAATGTAAACATTATCAGACAAGACTCATCACTTGTAAGGATTTATGTTTAAATGGTAACAGCAACTGCTGAGATAACAAAAAAATGGGGAAGGGGGATAGTAGTCTCACTCAGTTCCTGTGATACTGTGGTGATGTAAACACTGTTTCAATGAGTAAAGAGCATTGCCAGAAGAAAAAAAATCTTGTTACTGTGTATAATGTCTTACATTTGTTTCACTGCTATTGCATTGTCTATTATGGTAACCCCCCCCCCACCCCCACCCCTCCCATCCTATTTTTTATCCTCAAAACTATTTTCATCATATTTCCTGTCCTTCACCCAATTTTATGGTTGTAATTCACTCTAAAAATCTGTATAAGTAAACACTTGTGTTAGACTAATAATGTTAATTATAGTTTTATTTTTTAAATAATGTGATGCAAGTAACGAGCCAAAGAAATTAACTACTGTAGTACATAACTGAAGAAAAACGATGAGTTTAAAACTTGTTCACAACTTCAGAAGATACTTCCACTAAACATTTTTTACATTCCAAATTTTGTAACGTGAACTAATACATAAAAATTTGATTCTCATCAACTGGAATCTAAATCAAGAACTCTAAAATACTAACAAGCTACTCATACTAATAAAAGGTAAAGAAAGATGCACATGAGCACAATAAATAAAAGAACAAAAAGAATAATGGCTTTCCATATTTATGACATGACACCACATTAAAGCAGTAAAAAGATTACATCCAAAAATGTCAAAGTACATTTATAACAGTGGGAGACAAATGAGAGATTGAAAATGTAATCAAAATTAAGTAGGAGACGAGAAATATTTCACAAACAGCATTCCCAGATTTTGTATCGACCTTCTTGAAATCCCATTTAAATAATTAATACAAAACCATTATTTCACACTATTAACATTAGTTTGGAATTATGAAAATGCTGCACGACACATGAGACATTATGGATAAAGTATGTATCCACAATTTGTATTTGGGGATTGGTATCTTTTAGGGTAGAATTTTGAAGGCACATTTAAACCAAGAGGTTATTTTACAGTAGTAACAACATAAGGACTATGGAATTTGGCACTCCTCATATAATAACCTAAACTGATTTTCAGTAGCATCCATCATTTTCAATATTTTACTTCAATTATTTTTTTACTCTGTCATGCAGTTCCACAACCTCTCTTAAAACAATATGTTCATATATAGAAGGAGAGCAAATGTTACTACTAATATATAAAATAGTTTCCTTCCAAAATTTAACATTACAAAATTTACAGTTTTCCTCAATCTGTAGTATTGAGTAAATTTCAGTTTTACATCAAAATTAACGTAGAACATTATAAAAAGTAAATTGATAATAAGTTTCCCTTTATATATATAAAAAGATGGAACATAAATGGACTGTGCTAACTGCAATGAGAGAGAGAGGAAATCCAATTCTGACCAAAGAGTTGCTATAGAAGGATATGATAAATACCTCCAATGGTAATGAAACTGTCAAAGTTGTCAGTTTTAAAAAAGCAAATCTAAATTTGTATTAAAAATAAACTAAATGACAGTTGCCAGTTAATAAACTAAGCAAAAATTCTACACTACTGTTCTTGAAAATTGCAACACCAAGGACACATGTGATTACACTGAAAATTATTCCACAGATTACGGACATTACAATACACAAATGATAATTACACAACTGTACATGCACAGTGACTGAAAATTCAGTACCCTGTGAAGGCACCATATGCTGCAATCAGAGCCTCTAGATGTCATGCCATGGAATCAAAGAGAACGTGGATATATTGCAGGAGAACACACTGCCACACAGTTTGTAGGCACGTCCACAAAGCATTAATAATGTCTGCAGAAGGACCAGAACGGACAACTTGTCGACTGACCATATCCCAGACATGTTCGACAGATGACACGTCAGGTGAACATTCAGGCCAGGTGTTCTTCAAAGAAGGATCGCATTGATAAAATATGGCATATGGAGCTGCTTGCAGGAGGGGCAGTGCCTTAGGCTCTAAAACCTCTGTAATGTAGTTGTCATTGTTCAGATTGTAGAGGCACAATTGTATGTTATAGCCAATGGCAACACAAGCACGACACTTTGTGAATAAAATCTTCTCAGGTAACTAGCCAAGTTAGTCCACCGATAAAACACGATGTTTTGGTGGTCATAATCTCTGCGCCATTGTCAAGGGACTGATGCCGGTGGTTATAGAGCTGCTTATATACCAACCAAAGTCTGCACTACATCATCCTTTTTCCAATCGGCCAATGACTACTGGTGGGAAGCTGTTATATTGGCAAAAGCCATTAGCTGCTGGCAGGTATCATCGATTGCTAGCGCGCGAGAGAGTTACGTACTTTTCAGAACTCCTGCTGCAGTCTCATATTTTTTTCCCCCCCCCTCCTCGAATCGATGGGCTCCAGGTTGTACTTAATTGAAATCCATTATTTCAGTTGACTAGATCATCCGAGATACCGATGTCTACAACTGCAGAGAAAATGCTTTACCAGTCACAAGGAATGCGATATACGCCAGGTGTTCGCAATGCTATATCTTTTTTTTTTTTTAAAAAAAATTTAAAAAAAAAAACAGTTTAACGTCCCTTTTTAACAACGTGGTCTTTAGAGACGGGAAAGGATGGGGGCAAGGAATGGGAAGGAATTCGGCCATGGCCTTTTGAAGGAAGCATCCCGGCATTCACCTGGAGTGATTTGGGGAAACCATGGAAAACCCAAATCTGGATGCCCGGACGGGGATTCGAACCGCCGTCCTCCCGAATGCGAGGCCAGAACACTATCCGTTACACCACCACGCTCGGTAAAAATGCTATATCATTCTTGGGTGACTGCAGTATGTTCTTAATCTTAGCCAGTGTTCGGAAATTGGTTTTAATGCCACATTTACGTAAAATTATGCCAATCTTTGCAGTAGTCGTTCCCACATATGGAAGGAAGGTGAAGTTGCAAGGGTCTTCCTACTGGCGTTTTTTCCTCCTTCCTGCTAGTCTGCAAACCAAGTAGTTGTTACTGTTCTGGCGGAAAGTTTCCTGCAGACGACACATTTGCACTGGCCAACTATCCATATCACACAGAACTCACGCTCTGTGCACCAAAGTTTGCAGTACCGATCTTCATTGGGATGGGTGGCGGTGGCTGCGCGCTTTGAGGTTGAGGTCTGTATGGGATGGTTTTCTATATACAGTATGACCTACAGTGCCATCTGTCTTCTTTCCTATCAACCGGAGCTCGTGGCTGGAGACTGCTGCTTATTTCAGCGTCTGTTCCCGATTCATTCAAAAGCTTTATCGTTTTCCTTGTCAATGCAGGGGTTGGATCCTTAGTAAGTATCCTACATGCATCATCATCTGTGACAGCTTCTACTTGTATTCCTCAGAGTTGAGGATGGTGGTCAAATTTCATTTATTTGCTGGGAGGATAAAGATATCCATATCCTCTCTGAGCGTTCAAAGAGCCCTGCAGTCAGATATAGAAATAATTGCCTTTGGGAGGTTTAGCCCTGCATATTATCCTACAAGATTCCCTCCTCAGCAGAGTTAGATGGAAGATCCCCGATAGCCTGCTCTATGCCCCTAGTGATTTCCCTTGTGGGAACCCCTTTCAGAACTGGTACGCGAAGTTGAGCCCTTTGGATAATATAGTTATCGCTGCATCATCAAGTCGTTTTTCAGAGATATTCACTACAGTTCTAGTTCAGGCACCCTGGAAGTTTTTTATATTTAGCACATACGTATGTCTTAGCTCGCTGTAAGTGTATCTGGCTGGCTATCAACCCAGTTCCCAGAGATCACCGGACAGTATTCCAGAAAGGCTTAGATGGGAATGAAGAAGAACATTGGAGGTTTTGTCCAGCTCGAACATTGTGAAGTGTACTCTTTCCCAAACAATTGAGGAGCCCACTCGCCAAAGAATCCTCTTGACCACGGCTGATGTTATTGGGTGATGTATCTGCGAAATGTGGCACATCATCACCGTCCCGGCAGTGCTGAAGAAGGCCAGCATGTAATGCAGCTTAGCCTTCTATTTTCTCACATGCTTATATTGCACCCTTTGACAAGGCATACATGCACATTTCTACTTTGTTTGATTACTCTTCACTGACAGCGTGGTAAAGTAGCATTGAACTGTCCAGTCAAAAGAGGGTACTGCTGGACCTACATGCATGCCATCTCTGCAATCTTAATCACTTATTATGGCTCCACTGTTCTACACATCCTTCAATTTTGGAATGATTCACAACATTCCTTCTGGTTGTTGCAATTTCCAAAAACGGTAGGGTATGTAACATCAGAAGGTAAACACATGAAAGTTTATATTTGGAACTGAAAAGTGACAAAAAAAAGTTGAATGCTGAAACAGTAAGTAAAAAAACTTGAAATACGCATATTGTATGGCAGATCAGAAGTCAGGAGAGAAGTTAGATTGGAGAGATTGACTACAAAAGACTATCAAATCACAAACATGCAGAGGACATTTGATTCTGAGAAATATCATTCAAATAAACTGTAATCCACTGATCTCCGTTCGAACTTCCATAAAGGTGGTAAATACCTTGATTATTGTGCCCAGAAATAAATGGAAAAATAACCGATCAGTGCAAAACCTGCACAAAGTCTTTAAAAAAATTCACTGTTGGTATACAGAATAACATGGATCTATATTACAAATAAGTTCTGAGAACTGGGTTTCAAGTACGAATTTTCATTGCAGTGCGTTTATAGGTGATTTTCTTTTTTCTTTTTTGCTTGTGGCTTTACGCCTTGTCGACAACGAGGTCATTAGAGGTGGGAAAAGACTGGTGCAAGGATCAGGAAAGAATTCGGCCATGGCTTTTGAAGGAAACACTTCTCTTCAGTAACCACCACTATCAGAAAAAATTTAGTGTAATTGAAAACAATTTTATTTGTTACCCATTCCATTTTCCTTATTCACTACATATTAATTTTCAGACTGAGGATTTCACAATTCACTAGACTACTTAAAAAAAAATCTGAAAATTTTCTTTTGCTTGGTTTGTAAACAACTAGGACATTACAAGCCAAATTAAAATGTAATCAAAATCTCAAGTACTCTTTTTATTGACAATGTATACATGTTTAAAATTATAAAACTCTTGAAGGAATTTATGGGATGAGAGCCCTATCATTCTTGTAAAACATAAAATTGTTTTAAATAATCATAATGTTTATTAGATAGAAAAATAACATTAATTTAAATTACAACTCAGTGTCACATAATGTAAGTAAATCTAAGCATTACATAAACAGTGTGCACAAGTCAAAATTCACAGCACACAATGTTTCCAACTTGTTGCATAATTGGAGGCAACTTTCTGATGAGGTGCTGCAACATTTAACCATACTTCATACTATTATTGTGTAGGTGGTGCAGGAAGCTACTATTGGATAAAAGAAATAAAAAAACAAAAGTAAAATCTATTTTGCTACACAGAAGCACCTCCCAATAAATACAAGTTTTTCCTAAAAATAAAAATTCATAAATTTAGTAAAAGGCAGCCCGTTTAAATTACACTTAAGTGGGAAGCAATAATTAAACTAAGGAAAAAGGAAACTGCTTTAGGCAATATAATTGCAAGGAAAGGGAAAATGACTCATCACTCACCAAAGTTGAAGGCAGCGATGAGAGAAGAACATATATAACGAACACACAAATAAATAAACTCAATATTTCGGTAGTTAACCTTATTCATGACATAGAAAATGAGTCATGCGCCTCGGGAGGTGTGCACACACCGGGGGTTGCTGCATGACTGGGTGGATTATCAATATGGCGGTGGGACTGAGATATTGTATATAAATCGCAGATGGTGGTAAAACGGATAATTAACATTACAAAAAAAAATAATAATAATAATAAGGGGGGGGGCTGAGATCTCAGTCCCACCGCCATATTGATAATCCACCCAGTCATGCAGCAACCCCCGGTGTGTGCACACCTCCCGAGGTGCATAACTCATTTCCTATGTCATGAATAAGGTTAACTACCGAAATATTGAGTTTATTTATTTGTGTGTTCGTTATATATGTTCTTCTCTCATCGCTGCCTTCAACTTTGGTGAGTGACGAGTCATTTTCCCTTTCCTTGCACTTAAGTGGGAAGGTGATTTCAAATCTTTTGAGACACACTTCTTGTAATAAAACTTTGTGGTGTTGACTTCCCTTACAAATGAGGTAGACATTTCACAATGAATTTATGCAGGTGGCAGGTTATATAAATGTAGATATTGTTCTTAGCTTTGCAGCTGGTTCACAACGAGGTCACCAATAGTCAAGGATTAGAAATAGGAGTTTAGTGGCCAGTTATAAAAGGCAGAAGGCTCTCCAGGGGACACCACCTTTTCGAAGGCACTTTAAGTGTCTGCATGCTTGAATGAAGTCGACGGCTATGCCAGCGGTAGCGTAGCTACCAGCAGGGCCTGACTAGCCGGGCAGGCCTTGATGGAGTTGCCAGATGAAGTGTGTCCCACAACGTATAAGGGTAGATGGGACTTTGGAAGTTGTAGGGAAGACAACCCATCTAGGGGAAGACACCCTGAGAAAAAACCCTGATCCTCCAGGTAAGAGGTTCTGCAACAGGCCAGCCCCCTGTCTAGGCAAAATAAAGTGCAGGCTATAGGTCTCAGTCAGGAGCCTCAGAAGCAGGAAAATGACTTGGGCAACAGAAATCAATTATGAATATGGCAGCTTGGAATATTTAGGGCTTAGGTACAAAATGTAGAGAAGTTTTTGAAGAATTAGAAAGAATGAAAATTTTTGTAGCTGTTTTAACAGAGACAAAGAAGAAGGGAAAAGGTATAGAGGTGATAGACCAGTACATCCATTTTTATAGTGGCACAAGTAAAAGTGATCAAGCAAATAGAGGTGTATCAATAATAATACATCGGAACTAAAAAAAAATGTATAAAAAGTTGGCAAGAAGTATATGAGAGGATAATAAAAATTGACATGAAATTGTAATAGTGCGGGTTTACACCTCTATAGCTGACGTTGATAATAAAATCAAGGATGATTATAAAAATTTGACGAAGGTTCTGGATGATGTGAATCCTGGAAAGAAATAATATTAATGGGAGACTTTAATGGTTGTACAGGGATAGCACAAAACGATAAGGTGGTTGGCAGATATGGGGAAAAAATAATAAATGATAGTGGTAAAAGATTGGCATGTGCGAGACTAAAAATTATTAATGAGACTAAAAATTATTAATGACTACTATCTACACAAAAATATTCATAAATATACTTGGGTGCAACCCAAAAGAGAGCTGCAATCTATAATTGATTATATTATTTAAAATTAAATAAAAACAGAACTCACAGTTAATAAACACAAGATGTGAGATTATATAGAGCTGTGGAATGTGGTTCATACCACTTCATGGTTCAAGCAACAATGGATCAAATCAGATTATTGAAGAAGACAAAGCAAATATAGTGGCATCAAGAAAATACAACTTAGAAAGCTTGAAAGAATAATTTACACAATTCTTATATACGAGGGTGGCCCAGAAACTAATTCACATTTTTTTCTTCATCAATTATTTATTGAACATAATGAAACTTATAAACAAGAAAGAATGATGTTTCTTCTACACTCCCTATTTTTCTGCATAATCTCCTTTCCATACTATGGCCTTCCTCCAGCGAGACACAAGAGTGTGTATGCCCTGGCAGTACCACTCCTTGTTCTGTTCAAGAAGCCATTTCTGCACTATGCGAATCACCCCTTCGTCATCCTCAAAATGTCTCCCACGAATGGCATTCTTCAATGGCTCAAACAAATGAAAGTCTGAGGGAGCTAGGTCAGTGCTACAGGGTGGATGGGGTAACACTGTCCAACCCTGTTTGGCGATGTATTCCAACGTCCTCAAACTTGTGTGAGGGCGTGCAATACCATGTTGAAGCAAACAATCACCTGGGTTGTTAAGGCGTCCAACTTGCTGGAAGCACTTCTTGACTTTGGTTAACGTATTCACATATGCCTCAGAATTAATGGTGGTGCCTCTCAGCATCACATCAATGAGTAAGACACCATCACATTCCCAAAACACAGTGATCATGACCTTACCAGCGTAAGCAGCTGCTTTGAATTTTTTTCTTCTGTGAAGAGTCAGGATGGCACCATTTCACCGATTGCCATTTCGTTTCGGGCTCAAAATGGTGATCCAGGTTTCATCACCCGTCACAATCCGGGACAAGAAGGCTTACCCCTAAGCTTTTCTTGTTCCGCAGTAAAAAAATTTAATGACAACACGCTGTTTATAACGTCCATCACTCACAGACACCATGTTGAACCATTGCTGCAAGTACGCTATCTGACAGAAAAACAGAAACATTGCGCGCGCACTCTGAAAACTTCAAAGAATTCATATCTAAAGTTTCACATTCATACCATTGTTGGGGGCTAAGAAGAAGAAAAAAAAAAAAAAAATTGGTGCATTAGTTTCCGGGCCACCCTAGTAAAATAAGGTTAGCGAACAAATTAAAAGATATAAAAGTAGATGCAGGACAGGCAGTATATAGTCAAATCACAGAATGCATACACAGTGCAACAGTAGAAACTTTAGGACCTCTTGAACCTGTTCATTAAAAGAAACAAAAGTGGTGGACCCAAGATATAGAGCAGAAGTTAAAGAAAAGAAACAACTCTTCCTAAAAATGGTTGGCATCTCAACATCCAGAAAACAGGAAAAACTATACGAGATTGAACAGATATGTGAAAAGAGAAGTTTTCAAGGGCAAAACACGTGAGAAACTTAACAGACACATGGGAGGTACAAAAGTTGCTGAAGCTTCGAAAGTAATAGAGAATGTAAGAACAGACGTAAAAGAAAAGGCTAAAATTCCACTTATTAGCATGGACACGTGGGTGGACCATTTTAAGAATTTACTATCTGAAAACAGAAATGAATATTAACTAACATGCCATCAAGAAAATTACCCAGAACACAGAAATGTAGAACCAATTTCCTCCCAAGAGGCGAAACAAGGACTAAAATTAAGAATGGAAAATCCACAGGACCAGGAGATGTACCCACTGAACTGGTTAAGTATGGACCAAGCATTCTTTTGGAGTTACTGACAAAGATCTTTAATACATTTTTATAGCAAGGAGAAAATTTACCCCAAGATTTTAATACATCAATGATAAGTTGCATTTACAAAAAGTGGAGAAAAGAAGATGAAATAATTATTGGGGCATTACCGTAACCAGCTCACTGGGAAGCATATTGAAAAATAGTATGGAGAAAAATGGTTATTACTGAAGAACAAAACAGATTTTGAGCAAGAAGATCCTAAATTGATAACATTTTTTCCTGGAAACAGCTAATAGAGAAAAGGGTGGAAAGAAACTTACTCATTTAGCTTTTATTGATTTGAAGAAAGCATATGATAATGTGCAATTATGCAAGCTTCTTGTAATTTTGGAAAATAATAGCATCAATGGAGTATATGGAAGAGCCATTCATAATATTTATAAGGATGTGAAAGGAGTTTTAAAGGATTGGAAAGAAAAGTCTCTCAGCCCTTTATAATTAACAAAGTTCTAAAGCAAGGTTGTTGCCTTTCACCAACTTTGTTTAAAATATACACTCAATGTGTCTTAGAGAACTGGAGAAGAAAGTGTTTAAGAATGGTAATAGAAATAGATGGAACATATTTATTCAGTCTGTTTGCAGATGACCAGGTAGTGGTAGCAGGGGATGAAAGGCGTAGTGTAAATGCTAAGGAAGTTAGTAGAGGAGTATGATAAATGGGGACTAAAAATCGACACCACAAAGACAGAATACCTGGCTGTTTGAACAATGAAATGGCCTCTCAAATCATCAGATAATGATAAATACATCTGAAAAGTATAAGTATTTAGGGGTCATTATCAGTAATAAGGGAACATGTGGAGAAGATATCAGGCATAGAGTACACCAAAGGAGATCTACCATACAAAAACTAAATCCACTTCTATCATCCACTAAAATTGGCCTGAAAACAAAACTCAATATGTACAGAGCCATAGCGGAACCAATTGCCACCTACGATGCAGAATAAAGGACAGTTACAGAAAGAAACTGAAAGAGGATAGAAGCAGTGGAGATGGATTTCCTTCAAAGAGCTTCCCGAGTTTCTAAATTAGAGCATGTGCGTAATGAACAAATTAAGGACCAAACTGGCATCAAAGATACTATAGTCCAGGACATTCAAAGGAAGCAACTAGTATGGTTCGGCCACCTAACTAGAATAAATGAAGGAAGAATACCAAAAATTGTCTTTAACTACCAACCAGCAAGATGAGAAACACCACCGTTGAGATGATTGCAAGGAGTGGAGCGGACAATGAAAGAACAAAATATAGAACTGAAGAAGGCCCACAATAGACAGTTGTGGAGACTGAGCTGTGGGAAGTGGCAGGAGCCGTATGACACCCGGGATTTTTTTAAGGGAGGGAAATATTAGCCATTTGAGAACTATTGGCACCCCACTAAAACAATTTCCAAAATGCATGGAAAACAAAGTAGTCTGGATGGGCGGACTGAGATTTTAAGCAGATTTTCACTGAAACCTCTTGGAAATTGCACCTTCTGTTCCAAAGCAAGTAGTAATAAATAGCAGGAGTAATTTTAATGAACTAGGTTTGTAAACTAGTATATTGCAAAGCGAAGGAAGGGGTGTCAAAATTAATTGAGGAAAATCAATATTTGAGAAGGCAAGGTCCATGGTGTCATTAAGAGGATCTTAAGCTGATATCAAGCTGTATGAGAAGTGGGTTTTAGATGTTCATCATTTACAATCAGTTTCCTTTGGCACTTACGTTATCCATAAACAGGTTCTCTCTTTGTTGTCATATTACTTTAAATGATTTTTTTACCATTTTCTAACATTCATGCATTTCCCTCTAAGAAAACTCAAATCTGATAGCCGTCTCATCTTTTAGAAAGTTGTCTTTGGGTTTAAAAATTGTTTGCAATCTTGAAGAATCTAAGTTTTATGCCTTTTATTTTGACACAAAAAAAACCTAGTGTTTTCTTTAAGCTTGTCAAATTATACCCTGCTAACACAGGTTATGGTGTGTTTTTCTGTATTGCGTTATCGTAACCGATGAATTTAACAATAAAGAAATGAAATTTAGGACCCCAAGAAGTTCGAAGAACAATTCTTTACACACCTTATTTTTGTTTCCTTCTTCCCACTTTCACTATCTGAGTCAACATCCCTGAAAAAGAAATGATGTATAATTTAGTTAAAATTTGTGCAATTCTTTAATGTGGCTAAGATACAATTAAAAATGTTCAGATGAATAAAAAACCTTAAAAAATTCAATGTATTTTGACGAATAGATGAAAGGAGGGAGGGGGTGGGGGGACCTTAGAATGTGGTCTGGAAATTACCAACCCTTACTCCAAAAAAACTGCTTTTTGTTGTAACTACACAACTACCACTAATATTTGTTATAAACATACCACTGAATCAACAGTGATATGGAACCAGATGTTTCACTGGATGGTGTTTAGAGTCATAAAATTCACACCAATGTTTTACATCATTTAGCACATATTTTACATACGTTTTAAACAAACATATACAGTTTATTACTAAAAATTCTGTGACAGAACATTTCTACCATTTTACAATTTGCTCTGATTAAACAGTGAATGTGTACGAGACGTGCCATATGTCGCCTTTTTACCATGATCAAGGAAGAAAACAGTTACATAAAAACAAACCATATTTATGGGTGACATGTGTAAATATCCAGTGTAATAATTTTATATTTCCTAAACAAGCATATTTGGGTGATGTGAAGAATGTTTGGAAGTGGGGCAGTGTCACTGATCAGGTACTCCCAACAATGTGGCCACCAAATGTGTGGAGGCTGGTCTGGTCAAGAAGGCAATTTTACAGACAATGTGAACAGAAGACTGATTTCTCAACAGAATAATCAGGCCTACTCAGAGTTAAAAGATTTTGCTCGAAAACTTGGAGGCTAAGAGATGTGAGGGCACCGCTTGAATGTTTTGCGGAGTGAGGACTCAAGTATGTTGAAAGCTATTGTAAACGCGGGAGTCAATGACGAACCTGCAAAATTTTCTGGCATTCACCAAAGAATGGTGCTATCTTGACCTGATTGCCAATAATTTGTCAGGTGTACATGCATGAAAATAGAACGTATCCAATCAGGGACTGAAGAAAACTGGTGTAGTTCTAATGCCAGTATTTTCCTATCATGTAAACTCCAATGCCCAGAGGAAAAGTTGGTGCCATGGAAATGATTGGTGTAAAATATTAAATTCAATGACCACAATGTGGGGCAAGGCCAAACCATTGTGGGAGTAAGAGAGAAAGAGAATTTGCACTCTGTCTGCCACCATTAAGAGGAGAGAGATCAGCAATAATAGTCTCTAAAACTTCATAGTTAGGGCCAAAGTGCTAAGTTTGCTTCCGAAATAAATTTAGCGAGAGAAAACAGGATTTTAAAAGTGAAATGACCTAATTTCAGTTGAATTAGAACTACTTAGTCATCACTGGTGTGATTGCAGTCACATAGCTGTGCAGACTTCAGTCAACATTAATGGTAAAATAACTTTAGACTTTCAGAGTCATTACAGTCTCGTCTCCTGCAATTTGAACCTTAAGTTCCCTGCACAGAGAAAACTAACACTTTAACAGAACTAATTATTTTGCACATAATCAATTTTACTAGAACTTTAGCTAGCTATGTGTGGCATTAACTTCCAAACTATTACACACTGTGCAGGCATATCCTGACCAGCAGTTTTCTGTATGAGCATATGCAAAACTCATAAATGTCTCATGCCAAAAGTCATATTTCCCATTTACATTTAATGTTGTAAAGATCACTTTTTAAATACTTTGTCAATTTTTAACAGTTTATAGTGTCTCGTGTAAATGACCAATTAAGGGAATTTCTTGCATTTTATGCAAATTCCATGTATATTCAATACTAACACACGAATTGCACATTCACTTTCTTGGCTTAAGAATAATAAATGATAGATTGTTCCTGTGACAACAGTTTTGTGAAATGTAATCATAGTTTTGTGAAAATTAAACTTTCTCCAATCAATCTTGAGAGTGGAACCATTCTGGCATTCACACGGAGTAATTTGGATAAACTATGGAAAACCCAAATCTGGATGGTCAGATGGGGATTCAATCCCAGGTCCTCCCAAATGTGAGGTCAGAGTGTTTCCTCTCACCCACCATGCTAGGTGGCATTACTGAAGCATTGCCTACACATAAAGGGGTACTTTTCAAGTTATTGTATAAAGCTGTATATGAGTCCACATCCAGTTATGACAGAATTAAGACAGTGCCTACTTGAGGTTAGAGGCTGATGGTGACAGGATGAAACTATATGACCAAACTCCAAAAGCGCAGCGAGGAAAATCTTATATATCAAAGAAGTAAAAAGGATAGTTAAAGTAGACCCATCACTCACTAATGTTGAAGGAAGGAGGGCTGCAGCAACAAAAAACACTCTACAAGCACAAAAAACTTAATAGTTTGGTCTATGCATTTACTAATAGAGACGGAATTATATGCATTTGCATATTAAGCACATTTTCACCGGTTACTGCATATTTTACCTAAAACCTGGTGGTGGTGGTGGTGGTGGTGGTGGTGATGATGATGATGATGATGATGATGATGATGATGCATATTTTCACTATACTTGCAATATTTTTAGGTTGTGTACCTAGTTAATAAATAAAATCTTATGTTGTAGCCGGCAAAACCTACTAGCAGCATGGCTCTTAGCAGTGGTGCGTCTATTGGTTTGATACATTATATTATTATGCGAACAAGTTAAACAGGCAGATAAAGATGGATGATGCCGTTCTGAGTCATGCTCGCCTAATGTAGCACTCTTCCTACTAGACAAATTACTCATGCTATTGTTTGAGAGCTCATTTCATGTTTAATTTTTATTTATTTGTACAAAGTTTAATACATACCATGCCTCCCAAAGAAAAGTGGTCTTTTCGTGGATAATGACTATCCTTGAACAGAGTGAAATATTTTATATTGTTGAGTTTGCGAGAAAAATATTTTGTGTACAAAAAAGTTTTCAAACAGACCAGCATGTCAAGACAAGTCTTGCAAAAGAACGGCCCACGACAACATTTTTTTTTTATCTGCTTAACGTCTCTCTAACAGCGAGGTCTTTAGAGATGGGAAAGGATGGGAGGCAAGGAATGGGAAGGAATTCGGCCATGGCCTTTTGAAGGAAGCATCCCGGCATTTGCCTGGAGTGATTTGGGAAACCACCCACGACAACAACTTTTAACAGCGACAAGTAGCAGTAGCAGCAAAGGCAAACAAAAAATCGCTTAAGCATGGAACTATGTGAAGCATTGTTTGCAAGTAATATTCCCCTTCACAAATTACAAATCCTGCCTTCAAAGATTTTAGACAAAAATATTGTTTGAATCAAAATAAAACACATGAATCAACATTTCGTAATAATTACTTACCAACAATTTATCTAGATGTTCTTGAAGAAATAGACAATGAACTCATGAATAGCATTATTTGGATTTCAACTGACGAAACTACTGACCATTAGTTGAGGTGCATTACAAATTTAATTGTCGGTGCATTAAAATTACAACATTTTTCTTCCTTTTAGTGGCTTGCAAAGAAATTGAAATGGCAGATCATTCTATGATCTGCCCGATTTGTGAATGAGGTTTTTATAAAAGTATTTCCTGAATGTTCTGCAGATGAAAGAGTGTTTATATTTCTCTCAGATGCTGCTCCCTATATGATCAAGGCAGCCAATGCCCTCCAAGTGTTATTCCAATTTTACTCATGTGACGTGTTTTGCTCACGGATTATGACGACTCGCTGAAGAAGTACGATCCACGTTTGGGAATGTAAATAAATCAATTTCATCAACAAAGAAAGCATTTCTTAAGGCACATTCTCTTAATAATGCCTATGAAAAAAAATCATTTACCTCTGGAACCAGTGGTAACTCTATAGCGAGGTGGATTGAAGCTCCGCAGCCGTAGCAGCAGTAGCAAACTTTTGTGTGTGATTTGAACTGTGCTAGTTTTTGTTGTTATCTTTGAATATTTCCTGTTTATGTAGTGATCCAGGCAGTTGAGCTTCCGCAGCCGTAGCAGCAGTAGCCGACTTGTGTGCGATTTGAATTGTGCTAGTTTTTGTCATTATCTTTGAATATTTCCTGTTTACGTAGTGAAGTAAGATGGCCTGGATCTGGGATTGACACTATGAAGGAAGGATCCCTATACTTTTCTGGTGGAACTGATACCAACCATAGATATGGGGTTGCCGTGATTGTGTCATCGACGACAGCAAAAGCAGTCCTTGATTTTGTTCCACTTGATGATCGTGTAATGTTTTTAAGGTTGCAAACGTCACATAGAGCTTTGAATATAATTCAGGTTCATGCACCAACTGTTGACAAAGATGATGAACAAATAGAATCCTTCTATAACACCTTGGCTGAAGCGATGAAACTTACAAAAAAAAGGGGAGATTGCACTGGTCATGGGTGATTTTAACTCAAAAATTGGCAATGGTGCTGAAGGTAACACTGTAGTGAGCTATGGTCTAGTTGAGCGCAACACAAGAGGAGACAGACTGGTACAATTTTGTATAGAACATGAAGTTTTTATTACTAATACATTTTTAAAATTTCATCCGACATGGACGTCACCCGCCGATAGTGAAGAAAATACAGTAAGAAATAAGATCGATTTTATTCTGGTGAAACAAGAGCTAAGAAAATATGTAAAATCCGTGAAAACCTATCATGATGCTGATGTTAATAGTGACCACAACCCCGTAGTAATGGACTTTAAAATGAAGCACTTTAGAAATAGAAGAAAGGATGTCAAGATATCGAGACGCATAGATGTAAGAAGATTAGAAATTCCTGAGGTGAGAACTACTGTTGGCACTGCTCTGGAGGAAAAGATGATACTTGTCCTACAGAAGTAGACTCTACCTGGAACTTCATAAAAGATAGCATTACTTAAGTCCAGGAAAATAACATTGGATACATTACTAACAACAAAAGGCAGCTCTGGATGACTGATGAAATACTGTAAGAAGGAAATGTAAAACCAAGGCTCCCATAAAATACAAAAACCTGCACAAAGACATACGCAGAAAATGCAGAGAAGCAAGGGAAACATGGATGTCTAGCAAATGTAAAGGAATTGAAACACTCCAGGAGAAACACGATCACTTCAACTTATACAAAAAGGTAAAAGAGCTGAGTAATATACAAAAGAAGCAGCGCGGACAAATACTGAAGAATGCAAACAATGAAATTATCCTGGGAGTTGAAGGAAAACTTAAAAGATGGAAGGAATATATCAAACTTCTTTTTGCAGACGACATAGATGATCCTCCTCCACCAGACAAAAGAATCAATGAAGTCAGTCCAGAAATCACGAAGAGTGAAGTAGTACATGCCATTAAACTTCTGAAGAATGGTAAAGCTACAGGTCCTGATGGAGTTTACTCTGAAATTATTAAAGTTATAGCTGAGCAGGATTCAAATGGTCTCAGCCTCCTAACATCATTGTTCAGCGTTATTTATGCATCAGGAAAGGTACCTTATGACTGGCTGAGATCAACTTTCATACCACTGCCGAAGAAGACCAACTCCTCATAATGTGACGACTATCGCATGTGCTGAAAATATTTCTGCGAATCATACACACCCGTATTTGCAAGAAGTGTGAATCTCATATGGGTGAGACCCAGTTTGGCTTCCGAAATGGGCTTGGCACACGTGAAGCACTCTTTTCCTTAAATGTATTAGTGCAGAGGTGCAGGGACATGAATGTTGATGTATATGCCTGTTTCACAAACTATAAAAAAAAAGTCTTCAACTGCGTGAGGCACGAAAACATGATAAAGATTTTGAAATCAACTGGTATTGACCAAAACGATTTACACATTGTCAGCATGCTGTATTGGAATCAGACTGCAGATGTCAAAATTGCCCAAGGAACATCATAAGCGACTGCAATCAGGAAAGGTGTTCGCCAGGGCTGTGAACTATCACCTCTCTTGTTAAACATTTATTCAGAGGTAATTTTCAGGGAAGTGTTGGAGAACGAAAACAGTGGGATCACAAACGGAAAAGTGATCAATAATATTAGGTATGCAGATGACACTGTTGTAATAGCCAGTGATTTACCTACACTCCAAGACATAATAGACAATTTAGTTCAGCGCAGTGAAGAGTTTGGTCTGCTTGTCAACCCTTCCAAGACAAACGTAGTCTTCTCTAAGAGACAAATCCATGCAACCATATCAATAAAAGGTAATAATATCAAGCAAGTATCCTCCTTCAAATATTTAGGCACTGTGGTGGATGAACAGTATGACTGCAAGAAAGAAATCAAATCGAGGATAGAACAGGCAAGGAGACAATTTGTTAGCATGAACAAATTTTTCATAAGATCGAAACTCAGTCTGCAATTGGGAATGTGAATGATTCGCTGCTACGTGTTCTCCATTTTTCTTTATGGCTGTGAAAGCTGGACCTTAGACCAAAATCTAGAGAAAAAGATTGAATCCTTTGAAATGTATTTGTATCGTCGTCTCTTACGCATATCTTGGGTGCTGAAAGTCTCAAACGAAGAAGTACTTCATCGGATGGGGAAACAAAAAGAATTGCTGCCCACTATAAAGCAAAGGAAAATACAATATCTTGGACACATTATGAGAGACGAGAGGTACCAGCTACTGCAGCTCATCATTGAAGGGAAAATACAAGGGAAAAGATCTGTTGGGAGGAGAAGGAATTCGTGGCAGAAAGACATTAGGAGATGGTTCAATTCCACATCTGAAGAGGCTTTCCATGTTAACGCTCAGAGCTAGCTATGTGGACTTCCAACCTCCAATAGGAGAAGGCGACTTAAGAAGAAGAAGAAGAAGAAGGTAGTGATCTGCCATTAGCCGCAGTCACCGACTTTTGTGTTTGATTTAAAGTGTGCTAGTTAGCTTTTGTCCTTATCTTTGAATTTTCTGTGTAGGTAGTGAATCAGCAGCCGTTAGCAGCAATCTCCGTTTTTTGTCTTTTGATATATGTATTCCATTTTTTGCTGTTTCAAGGGATATGGCTTGTGCAATGTGTTCTAGTAGGCGTCTGGCTCTCGAAGAGATCCTTACTACTATGGCATCTCTTCAAGCAAAGGTATGGAGCATCCTAGACGAGGAGCGGCAGTGCATTGAAGAAATTCGGCAGCCAACCATAGCAGAACCGGCAAGTCAAGATTATCAAGAACCTGTTGCTGAAACCGTCTGGCACCGTGTGGATCGGAGAAAGGCGTCGAAATTCCCGATTAGCTGACGGGAAAATGATATCTTGCCATTAAGGAATATGTTTTCCGTGTTGAAGGAGGCCGAAGATTCAAGTGTGGATGGCCCAGAATAGCAGCAGAGAAGATTTGTTCGCAGACCCCGAGCGATGCCAGGAAAAGGTTACTGGTCATTGGTAGCTCCAATGTCCGACATTTAAAGAAACCACTTCATGATCTAGCCACGAAGAATGGTGCAGACCTTCATACTAACGTTCTTTCTGTTTGTCTTCCAGGAGCAACCGTACCACGTGTCATAGAGGCCATTCCGAAAGCAATCAAGAGAATCAAATTGCCATCAGTTAAGAGTAGCTGTGCACGTCGGTACTTATGGCGGATTACTCGGGGAAGAAATCCAATGACCATTCAGTGCGTATTCCGGGTGGCCTGATCCGAGATGTGGAACAGGCCATCCCGGATGACATAGAAGGGACGGGGTGTAGCCAACTACAGATTGTGGCTCATATCGGCACCAATGATGCTTGTCACCTTGGGTCAGAGGTTATCCTCTCTTCCTTCCGGCGGCTGGCTGAAAGGGTGAACTCTGTGGCCAGTGACCGCAAGATATCGGCAGAACTAACCATCTGTAGCATCGTAGACAGAGTTGAATGTGGACCTCCGGTTCAGAGCTGTATTGAGGGGCTGAACCAGAGACTACAACGTTTCTGTGATGACATTGGCTGCAGATTTCTCGATCTTTGCCATAGGGTCGAGACTTGTAGGGTTTCCCTTAATAGGTCAGGTGTGCACTACACACGTGAATCGGATACATGGGTGGCAGGGGCCGTATGGAATGCACTGGGCAGTTTTTTAGGCTGAGGGAGGAAGACCCGAAACACAAAATACAGTTACGGGCAACCCAATCAGATGTAACACCGGAATGTAGGAGGAACGTAAAAGAATCTCGACCGTTAAAAGTTCTCGTAATTAACTGTAGAAGCGTTTGTAACAAACAACCGGAACTTGATAGCATTATTTGTAGCATAGAAGCGGATATCGTTATCGGTACAGAAAGTTGGCTAAAACCGGAAATAAGTTCCGCCGAAATTTTTAAAAATAGCATGAATCTTTTTCGTAAAGACAGATTACATTCTCATAGAGGTGGGGTATTTATAGCTGTGAGTAAATCTCTCCCATGTAATGAAATAGAAGTCGATACGATCTGTGAAATCATATGGATTAAACTCAAAGTTGCTGGGTTAAAACTCATCATAGGCGCCTTCTACCGTCCACCCGATTCCGACATAGCTATCGCCGAGGAGTTAAGAAATAATGTAAACAGTATAGCTAGCCGTTTTCAGGATCATGCTATGATTCTAGGAGGCGACTTCAATATGCCTTATATTGACTGGCGTAATTATGTTCACATTACAGGTAGCAGGGATAAGGCAGCTTCTGAAGTAATTCTCGATTTGTTGTCAGATAATCATCTCGAGCAGCTAGTTAATGAACCTACGCGGTGTCATAACGGTAGCGAAAATATTTTAGATCTGCGGGTTACCAACAGGCCAGAATTATTCACCGAAATTTCAACGACCACAGGTATAAGCGATCACAAAGGGGCAATTGCAACTATCAGACTAATGACCAAGCGAAAAAGGAGAAAAGGGCGGATTGTATACAAATTCAGTAAGGCCTCTAAGGTGTTTTAGAACCTACCTGAGTAATAATTACCATAACTTCAAGTCAAAAAAGGACACCGTTGAAGATATGTGGCATCGATTTATACGAATAGTCAGGGAAGGTATGGATATACATATACTGAAGTGGATAATAAATGGGGAGGATGATCCACCGTGGTTTACATGCGAAGTCAAAAGATTACTCAAAAAAACAAAGGAGGATACACGCACGCTCAAGAAGAAAGGGGTGTCACAGCAATTTAGAAACCTTAGCTGAGTTAAGAGGACGTATTAAGAATGTAATGTGTGAGGCCTTCAACAATTTTCATTCCATCACTCTCTCTAAGAGTCTCACAGAAAACCCAAAGAAATTTTGGTCGTATGTACGAAAAGTCAATTGTACCAATAGCAATATTCCAACACTAATTCGTGAAGGTTCAGAGGTTAATGAAAGCCGCGATAAAGCTAACGTGCTGTATTCAAAAATTAATTTACTGATGAAAATAAGGATAGTGTTCCCGTTTTCCCACGCCGTGTCGAGTTGGTGATGGAATCATTACAAATAGATACTGCAGGTATCATAAAGCAATTAGAGCTCCTGAAGTGGGGGAAAGCACCGGGCCCGGATGGAATTCCAGTAAGAGTATTTTCAGAATATGCGGCGGAAATCGGGCCATTTCTGTCTGATATATTCAGTAAATCATTAGAAGAGCGAAAAGTACCTTCAGACTGGAAAATCTGCGCAAGTAACTCCGATTTTCAAGAAAGGTGATCGAAGTGATCCTGGAAACTATCGTCCAATATCTATAACATCTGTTTGTAGTAGAGTTATGGAGCATATTATATGCTCGAACATTATGAACATTATGATAATAATTTGCTTACAACAAATCAACACGGATTTCGGAAGAAAAGATCATGTGAAAAACAGCTGGCCCTATTGACACACGACGTAATGAAAGTTATTGATGCAGGTTCACAAGTAGATGCCATTTTTTTAGATTTTCAGAAAGCCTTCGACTATGTGCAACACAACCGTCTTTTAGGGAAGCTACGAGCGTACGGTATATCGGATCAGCTTTGTGAATGGATAAAGGATTTTCTAACTGGTCGGTCGCAGTATGTCGTCGTTGAAGGAGAAAGTTCTTCTAATCTAGATGTTACATTGGGGGTACCTCAACTAAGTGTAATAGGACCACTTCTTTTCTCAATTTTTATAAACGATCTCGGAGACAAAGTGAAATGCCTTTTTAGATTGTTTGCTGATGATGCGGTTATTTATAGGGAAGTAAGGAATTTGGGCGATTGCTTAGAAATTCAGCGTGATCTGGATATTATT
This sequence comes from Vandiemenella viatica, assembly GCA_031002005.1. Lineage (NCBI taxonomy): Eukaryota > Metazoa > Arthropoda > Insecta > Orthoptera > Morabidae > Vandiemenella > Vandiemenella viatica. The sequence goes on along the minus strand of CM061921.1, from coordinate 204,061,924 downwards.
TTGGCATGGTGCGCTGAGTGGCAACTTACTCTAAATTGTAAAAAGTGGAAGACAATGAGCATAACTAACAAAAAGAATCCAATTGTTCAGAAATATGAGTTAAACAATACAGTTATTGATATGGTCGATTCTATGAAATATTTGGGAGTAACAGTACAAAGGAACATGAAATGGGACACACATTAATTCGTTAGTAGGTATAGCAAATTCTAGGCTGCGATTCATAGGTCAAATCTTGAAAAATTGTAATGAACAAACAAAGGAGATAGTGTACAAATCTCTTGTGCGTCCACATTTGGACTATTGTTGTGCCATTTGGGATCCGTTTCGTAAGGGGTTGATCGAAAGTATAGAGAAAGTACAGAGAAGAGCCGCTCGATTCGTGACCGCTTGCAACACTCCTTATGAAAGCGTCGCAGAACTGATTAGTATACTAGGCTGGGAGTCTCTGGTAGATAGACGACGCACGTTTCGTTTAAACTTATTGGTAAACATGTGTACTTTCACTCACGAGTGTACTGAAATACTTCGTCCACCAACCTATTAGAGCCAGAATGACAGGAAAGATAAGATTAGAGAAATAAGGTGCCGCAATGATTCATATATTAATTCTTTTTTCCCTCGTACCATTAGGGATTGGAATGCACAACAAAGAGATTAGCTTTGGTGCTGAGCACCCTCTGCCACCCACAATTTTGTGAATTGCAGAGTATATATGTAGATGTAGGATGACTCGTGTCGTGTTTCTGTTGCAGATATAGTGAAATCTATGGACAAATTGGGCAAGATGGCGTATGAAGCAGCACGGGATAAATCGGTATTGTTGCAGTTCTCCATTTGTTGTGTCGTGCCGCGCATCGATTGTGGGGAGGCCGTATAGTGGAATATTTTTAATTTGAATTGTATTTCGCAGGAGCTGTGTCGCAGAAACAACTGGGGCTTCATTGACCTTTGATCGTGATAGCTGCTAGCTGGGACGCATTGACAGGTCGGGCGTCCACTACACACCGAGATTGGCGACCATGGTGGCTGCTAAAATATGGAAACGTCTTTATGTAAATTATTTTTTAGGAACACCATAAGGCCCGAGTATCCTTCAGTTCATCGAAGAGGAGGTGGCGATAATTTAGATCTTGGTTCTGGTAGTGATGGTGCGAATAATTGAATGTCGCAGCACCAAATAATTCACCCATTTCCCGTCAGAATGCGAATATTAAAAATACGAATTTAGACTACACAAATAATACAAAGCAGCTAAGGATAATGGTCCTAAATTGTCGGAGTATTAGACGGAAAGTAACCAATTTCCATGCCGCAGTGGCGACTAATGACGTCGATATAATACTAGGAACTGAGAGCTGGTTGACACCAGAGATAGAATCTAGCGATATATTTGGCCCTCATTTCAATGTTTTTCGGAAAGACAGAGCTGTCTCAATGGGCGGGGGTGAGTACGTGGCCGTTAACAAAACTGTTAATTGTTCTGTCGTAAACGAAACGGAAAATTTTTGAGAGTTGTTATGGGTCAAGGTAAAAATTGGTAAAAAATTAAAGTCCATAATCGGATCATTTTATCGACCTCCGGATTCTGATTTGGCTAACGCAGAATACTTCAGAGTGTCACCTAATAAAATTTATAAGAAATTTCAGGGACATATATTGATCTTGAACAGATGGTTCAAGAGCCAACACGGTGCGATAAACGTTCCTCTTCCATTTTGGATCTTTTTCTTATAAGCAATCCTGATATTGTAGATACAGTTTGTGTTGAAGACGATATAAGTGATCACAAGGCGGTTGTGGTTACTTTAAAATCTAGTATGAATTTGAAACATGACAAAGACAAACTCATATGTTGCTTCGATAAGGCAAACGATGTGGGTATGGTTGATCACTTGACGAAAAATTTTGAAACGTACATGCTAAATACAAATGTTGAGGAACTTTGGTTTAATTTAAAAGAAATAATATGGAACAGTTTAAATCAATTTGTTGCTAAGAAGCTTATTAAGGTAAGTAAGAATCTTTTGTGGTTCAATAGTGAAGTGAATTGATTGCTCAGGAAGCAAAGGCGTTTACATGCCAAGGTAAAGAAATCGGGGGACTTTTCTAACCGTGCTAAATTAGTCCAGTTACGAGCGGAAGTGCATAACGCAATGCGTGATGCATATAAAGAATTCCAAGTCAGGAATTTGTCTGAAGATCTGATTACTGATCCAATAAAGTTCTGGTCATATGTCAAATTACTAAGAGACTCTCGTAAGGTTATGCCTTCACTGATTAAGGAAAATGGGGAATTATCCGAAACTAGCGTAGAGAAAGCAGAAATCTTGAATAATATATTTAAAAAAAGCTTTCACGACAGAAAACTCAGAGGAGATTCAGACATTTGCCAATCATACCAACAAAATTATGAATGATCTCGTTCTTGATGTCGAGGGCATAACTAAACTGCTTATGATGTAAAAACCAATAATGCTCCTGAACCAGATGGTATTCCTACAAGATTCTACTCCAGGTACGCAAAGGAAATTGCACCGTAATTGATGAAATTATATACCGCCTCCTTGGATCAAGGAAAAATACCAGCCGAATGGAAGACCGCCTTCGCAAGTCCAGTGTTTAAAAATGGGAATGTTAATGATCCTCAGAATTATAGGCCGATCTCGTTAACTTCAATATTTTGCAGGATTTTAGAACATATCATCTATTCAATTGTCTTGCGGTTTTTGGATGAAGATGAGCTTTTAAACCCAAATCAACATGGATTCAGAAAAGGCCGATGCTGTGAAACGCAACTTGCACTTTTAATTTACGACTTGTGCCATAGTATAGATGGGCAATCCCAGGTTTATATAGTTCTACTAGATTCTAAAAAAGCTTTTGACACTGTGCCTCACATTAGGTTACTTAGGAAACTTCGTGGCTACGGCATATCTAGACAAATATGTGAATGGGTTGCAGACTTTCTGAAGGGCAGAACACAGTGTGTAGTTCTCGACGGTGAGAATTAATTATTTACCGAGCTGAGGTCCGGGGTTCCCCAGGGAAGCGTGATAGGGCCTCTGTTTCTCATATATATTAATGATTTGAGTGACATAATAAGGGGGGATGAAAAGATTATTTGCCGATGATATTATTTATCGTGAAATCAAAACCCAGGAAGACAGAGCTTTGTTACAAGACGATATTATGAAAATAATTGCGTGGTGTAAAGACTGGCAGTTGGAGTTAAGAGCTAAAAAGTGCCAAGTCATGTGTGTAAGTAAAAAGGTGACACCATTTAACTATGAATATACAATTAATGATACTACCCTTAGAACAGTAGATTCCGCAAAATACTTAGGGGTAACAATTCGTAATAATTTGTTGTGGAATGAACATATGGAGAATGTAATTGGGAAAGCGAATCGTATGCTCCGATTTCTAGGTCGAAATTTAAAACAATGCACTGCTGAAGTTAAATCGATTGCATATAAGTCACTAGTGTGTCATCACTTGGAATATTGTTGTTCTGTATGGGGTCCCCATCAAAAGGGGTTAATGGAGGCATTAGAGAGGGTCCAGAGAAGGGCCGCCAGATTCGTGACAGGTATATATATTTGGAGGGAAAGCGTAAGTGCGAATTTGAAGGTGTTAGGTTAGGAAGACATGGAACACTGAAGGCGTTGCTTTTGACGGAAGCTAATTGAAAAATTCACGACTGACATATTTCAGAATGACAGCAAAGAAATATTGCTACCAGCAACATTCGTATCTCGGAGTGACCATGAAAATAAGATAAGAGAAATCAGGGCCAGAACCGATTCTTTTCTGTATTTATTTTTTCCTTGAGCGATAAGGGAATGGAATAGAAAGGATTTACCGGGCGAGTAAACTTAAAATCCGACAGGAGTAGCTTTCGATAAAGCTCTCCGGCCATCCTGATCTGGGTTTTCCATGGTTTTCCCAGATCACTCCATGTGAATGCTGGGATTGTTCCTCACAATAGCCCATGGGCGCCTCCTGCCATATCCCGTATATCCCTTCCAAACTATTACCCTTTCGGACAGGTGCAATGCACCCTCTGCCACACACTTTTAGTGAATCACAGAGTAATAGCAATAGCAATAGTAATAGAAGCTGTTTTGTTTTACAATGAACATTTCAAGGCCCGTAAAGGTGTAGTAAGTGACTTCTGTAGTGTAGGGGCTATGACATTTTGTCAGTATAAGGAAGCATTTAAAAATTCTAGTATTAAAACCGTAGCTGTGATTAGCATTCATTTTTCCCACCTACCTGCATGTATTAACAATCTTGAAACTCAACGTTTGGCATTGATAATCTATTCAGTTAATGAATAAAATCCTCTTACTCTGTTAACATTTTCTGGGGTTCGCACATTACAAGAACGTCTTCCTGCTTCATGACACTTCCAGTTTTCCGAAAAGAGTTAACCCAACGTATTATTGTGTTGCGATCAGGAACCAAATCATTTCACGGAACATTGAACTGTGTTCGGAAAATACGTTGAACTGTGATAACAGATTCATTACTTTTGAAAAAAAGTTCAACAGCGAAAATGTGATGCTGCACCGACCACTGTGCCATTGCTACTGAAACTGGGCACTGTTGTGCCCATGTCTGCCACAGACATCTGCATAGCAACAATCTTTCCTGATGTGAGCTGCAACTATTTTTGCAATGCTAGTAGAAAAGCCGGGTGGGGCAAGGGCCTTTATTCACTTCTTGCTGCACCGTAAGGTATTCACTCTGGTTTTTATTAACTCGTGCATCTTCCATTCTTTGACGTACACTCAACACTACCTGTTCCAGGCTGGGTGAGAACAGGGCAGTTGATGCACAATTGTGGAAGGATCCAATTGCTACCTGGTGCATCCATGCCACATTTACCACAAGTGGACTTGCCCTTGCATGACGCCGTCGTATGCCCAAACCTCTGCACTGGAAACAGCACAGTGGGTCAGAACATACAGGCATACATTCAAACTGATGAAGCAATGTTGGATTGACAAATGTCAGGACAAAGGTGACAGTCTTCTGAATACTGCCATGTACGGTCCATGTGATCTGGTGAACTTTGGCCACTTTATTTGCTTCCCACTCGTTAACAAGTTCCTCAGTCCCTAAATTCACACCATCACAGCAGATGACACCTTTACTACAATTTAGGAACTCGTGGAGTTCATGTTTGAAGATGAACTTTCCGAGCTTCTCACAGTAAAGGCGTTAGCAAGCATGTCTATTGGTTGATTATTCCAGCAGCAGCTTCTCATTCCTCAGATTTTTCACTGATTTTAGAGTGCCTACTGGACTGTAGTTCCTTTCTTTGCAATATTATGAAATAATTGACTAAAAGACAAGCTTTCCTATTTCATTCTTTAGTTTTAGAAGTGGGTGGGCTAGCAACCTGAGCCCTCTTCCTATTTTTGAAGTGAAAATTTCTATTAGGTGCATCACATGATGTTTGGACACAGGTAAACCTACGAGTTTGTAACTTCCAGTATGACGTTTTGTGTGTATGATACATGCATTGGACATTTTTTGGATTGGTAAAATCTTACGAGTTCGTGGAACCAACATGCTAATGTTAACAGTACAATTTTGTAGCTATAAATGACATATTGCACTTTGACAACAGTGAAAGTATAGTTTATACTTTTATCTAATTTACAAATTTTTTTTTCCAATGTTCTTCATAAGAACACACAGTTTTTATCTGATTCTGATGGCACTTTGCATATGCATACTTCAAAACAAATAGGAAAACACTGTTTATGTTTGATTTACAATAACCTAAACCTTCTCCTCCTTCTCCCCCCACCTTTATTTCTGTCAATGTTGTTCATACAGTTTATCAGATTTTGATAGTACTTAGCACACACATATTTCAAAACAAGACAGTCTGGTAGCTCAGTGGCCAAGGCACTTACTACCGAAAGTTTCTCTCTCCAAGTGCGGGTTCAACTCCTATGATGAGCAGAAATTTTTGGAAGGTGTATTTGATTACATGACCTACAATGGGACATTCTATAGTTCTGATTCCACATTAAACCATAGGTCCCTGAGAAAAGGAATTGGCTTTCCTGTCTGTGACAATAGCTTGGTACATCTCCTTCAGGAAGATTTGACCAACCTTCGGGTTGTGGACAAAGTAAGATTTTTTGTTTCTGAAGGGAAAACTTTTTTAAGCACATTGGGCGATATTTTGATGGGTAAAATCTTATGAGTTTTCATCACCAACATGCTAATGTTAACAGTCTGGTGGCTCATTGGTGAAGGTGTCTGCCTGGGGAACGAAAGGTCTCCAGTTCGAATCCCTGTCTCGACGGGAATTTTTATAGACCCTTTATCTAACCTTCACCTTTAGAACAGCTTGCTGTGTAATGTGAAGTACAGCAGAATGCTACCATGGGTCAGATTCCACAAACTGTAGGTCCCTTGTACCTGGTAGCAATACTGGGTTAGGTTAAGACAGCTAAGACAGGGTCGGAATGTGAAGCCAATAGAAACCCAGTCACCAGGTCATTATTTAGTATATCTGTAGCTCTAAGTATGATGTGTTACGTGTATGATATTGATAGTTTGAAGTTTGCATTTCTGTTGGTAGTTCCCAATGATTGCTAGTTAGTTTTTTTGTCTGGTAGATGGTACTGGTGGTTCACCCGAGCCAAAAGGGGTTTTTGAATTTATCATGTTTGGGATTTTGGCTCCAAGAGTTTGGAGGAAGATTAAGAGAAGTGTGAGGTCCCATATTATGCTACCAAGCCTATTACAACTGGGGTGCAGCTGATGTCCCTGAGGTTGTACACCCACAAGTGGTTTGGCTCCCTGCCCATTGACCTCCTGCGCATCTTACTCACCTTGAGGCCGAGGGGTTTCTAGAGAGATTCATACCATCCTCGCGATTCAGGCACTGAAGGCAAGATCTTTGCTCTCCAAAACACACATCCACTGACACGGTGGTCGTTGGGGCACGCAAGGAGTTTACCGTGTCGGAAACTTGCGGCACTCACAAGCTAACAACACATTTGCCAAACCCGTACATGGCTCTAATGGACCAGGCACCTGCAGGATCGCCAGATGCTAGTTCGTCTGCTGTTCCCTTCGTGCTCCCAACTACCCCTTCATCACAGGCAGTTTCATTTATTCATAAGCATAAACAACCCCTGCCTCCAACTGCCTATTCCACAATTGTCCCAGCCAAGAAGTGGCTTTTACAATTTTTTTCAGACTTGAGGCTGTTTGCTAGGAGGTGAGCTGCCCCATCGCCAGCCATTAGTAGCTAACCTGACTTCTCGGCACAAACAATTCGTCTATACATTAAGAAATTCTCCAAGATTTCGGTCATATCCTCACAAAGCATACCTAGTGTTGTAAAAAAACGGTTTTTTTCTGGCTTGAAAAAAAACATGAAAAAAACTTTGAAAAAAAAACATGTTTTTTTTCTGGAACATGTTTTTTTTTCACAACTACTAAATCTCAAATTTGTAAGGCAGTTATCGTTTAAAATGACTGTTTTAGAGTGTATTCTAAGTACTTATCTTAGTTTAAAATCTACTATATTTATCTGGTTCAGTAGGGAAAAGAATTACAAAAATATTGGCAAAATTGACTTAAATTTTCTTTATGAACGGGGATTTCCCGAAGAGACTAGGTTGCGCGAGATGGAATCCCCATTCCCCATTGTTTGGATTGATACTTGCTATTTGAAATAGTGCTGCCAGCCCTACAAAATTACCTACAGAGCTTTTAAAAAAATTAGGAATTTAAAATTTATCCACGGTTTTTTGCCTCTTTTTATTACTTATTGGGCTTTCCTTATATTCGTATACTTGTTAACTCTTAGAGTATAGTGGTACTGACTCATTAAATTGTCAGTAAGGGAGCGTGCATAAACCACAAATCTCCAGTTTGGCCTCCTGTGAACACCTCCTCCCCCCGCTCACGTAGCTTTCTTCCGTTTTGATTCCAGAAGACATTTTGTACTGTTTTCTCTTGTCAGACTATTGTAAATTACATACGGATATAATTAACTGAGGGAAATAAATACTCACATGCTGTTGTGAGTTCAGTTCCTCATTTTAACTGTGAAAAATGTTACGAAAGGAAAGTTACGTGGTCGGGCTCGGAACCCCCCCCACACGTAGCCCAGCGAAGCCTTCCAGCTAACCCCTCCTCCCTCTGGACCGAGCCACGTAGTTTGTGCACGGTCCCTAATTATGAATCGTTTCCTTGCAACCGTTGGTGTAAACAAACAATTGAAAAGAAGTAAAGCTCCTATTTTGTATGATAATAGATTTAAATTCAAACTTAAAAGACCGTAATACAGAACCATCGGCGCAGTCTTTATGCACAGTGTGTACTTTGCTCACAATTTAAAATTGCAATCTCAAAATATTTTGCATACAATACAAGAACAACCAGTAAAAGAAAATGTAACTATTTCTGAAGTTATGGATCTAGAGGAGACAGAAGAAGAGACAGAAAATTCCGACACCGATCGAACTAGTGTTCGTAGTGCTGATACTAGTGAATGTGGTACTGACAGAGAATGAATAAAATTATGTTACCTATATAGATACACTTATGAATCATTATGTGAGACATTATATGATTCAGTAAGACTTAAAACACACTTGTAAAATGGAAGTTCCTTAAATGAAACTATAATTTATCAAATATATTGTTTTCTGAAAAAAAAAAAAAAATTTAGAAAAAAAACACGGGTGCTAGGTTTTTTTTCATGTTTTTTTTCACAAAGCTGAAAAAAAACATTTTTTTTTTTTTTTCAGTTTGCAACACTAAGCATACCACACCATGAGTAGTTAAGACTGTTACAATGAAATATTGTTGCAAAATGGAAATTGAATGAGTGGCACACATCTTTAAACAGTTTCTGACAATGTAAATTGAAAAATGGTGGTGAACAGGGTTAGAAGAATTGGAGCAAATCAGGTCACTTGTGAAAACAAACACAGCCAGGGTAGTAAATGTATATCAGGAGAATCGGAATGCTATAGGAAAGTGTACCGAGACCTCCGAATTTCATTTTTCTAATGAATAATTTATTAATGGGGTTCAAATTGAAACTTAAGTAGAGTCAAAGCTCCTTATTTGCAAGGGACACGTTCCATATATCTGCCACGAATACAGAAACCATGAATACTGAATGGTAATTTGTATAGGATTATAGGGGATACATTCCAAGTTTTCAGAAAAATCTTGATGTTATGGAGCGATCATCGTACTTTGAACTTATTAAATCAATTTTTGGTTGCTTTAAATCCTCTACCCAAATGCCCACTGTAATGTTCTTTAAAATATCTAAAAAGATATTTAGGTTTCTCACAGATTACAGTGCCAGAGCAAGATAACTATGGGTGATGTATACCCTCCATGGTAACGTTTGGTAAAACAAAGTGAGGTGGTTTCTCATTGCCTTCCCCAGTGTGATAGTGATCATAAGTATTATAGTAAATATGGATGACTGTTATAGTTTGCATGTTTAGTGTAGAGCTATATTTGTGTTGTTGATGAGAGATGAATCCACCACCAGGACTCAAAACCAGTTAACCCTGTATCAGTGACAGACACTATCACAATGCTGCAACAGACAAATTCAATGTAGAGAGCTAAATGTAATGTGAAGCCATAGAATTGCTTTCCTCTGTATTTCTTGATTGATCGTAAAGCTGATTAATTAATACTAAAAAGACTCACCAAGACTAACAGTCAAGTATTTCAATTTTTTTAAGTGGTTAAAGACATTTTTCAAAGTGGGAACTAACTTCTTTTATTTTAGATGATGTGATAAACCACGAAGAAAAGGAATGGTTGAAAGAACGTGTCCTACACACTAAATAATACTATATTGTGACAAATGCCCAAATTGCAATAAGAAGTAAAAAAAGCAATGCAAGCAGCGATGTGAGATATATTGAAAACCAAAGCATCACATGTTCATCCAACAAGTGTTTCAAATGCACTGAGGTGGCAATAGGTTATTTTTTGCTTATTGCTTTACACATCGTCGATGTTGAGGCTATTAGAAGTGGGAAAAGACTGGCCTTTTGAAGGAAGCATCCCACCATTCGTCTGGAGTGGTGGAAACCATGCAAACTCAAATCTGGAAGCCCGGACAGGATTCAAACCCGCGTCCTCCCTAATGCGAGGCCAAAGCATTTCTGCTCACCCATCACGCTCAGTTTAAAGGTTATGGTATTTCAAACTGATAGCTAGTAAATAAAATGTAATGATTATTTTATCAAAGAACAGGTGTTTCAAAATCATTAGGTGGCAATAAGTTAAAGGTTATGGTATTCCCGTTCTAACAGGAATTCAATTCTTAAAATTCAAATAATGTTAGTTTTGGATCTGCGAATAATGAAATTTTCAGCCATGAATACAGAAAGTTGTCACAATTATTATCTTCGAATAATGAAAACTCTAATGGCAAATAAAGAGCTTTGACTGTAGTTTGCTGGTAACACTATGTTCTCTTACAGTGCAACTATGTCACAAAATGATTAACTGCTGCAGGGATAAAACATTTCACCCAGTAGAACAATATTCTTCTTTTCCACCACCTTTCCCAATATTTTGGGGTCATCCACCCTCAACGAGTTTTCGCCATTGTTGGCATGGTAAAATTTGGAGCTATTTTATACCTGATGCTAGGACGTACTATGTACTAATGACAGCAGTGTAGTGTTACCATCTGTCTGTGAAATGTGTAACAATGTTCAGCATGTGATAAGTGTATATTCTGTTTGTGAAATGTGTAGTTTATAAGGCAGAGATTGGTGACTGTCCCAGCAGGAAACTGCCTAAAATACCACAGTAAGCACAGCGAGCCTGTGCTTGTGCCTCATCCATTGGAAGTACATGGTATTGTTATAAAATGAACAAACAATTTTTTGGTGGCTCATGAAAGAAAGACTAAGCAAATATTGGTGACGGCACCTGCATAGATACTACATGAAGACAAAACATTAAATTGGCAGTTTATTTCAGACACAATGCCATGGGAGATTTTTCTTTTGTGTCCAGAGAGTCGGAGATTCAAATCAGTTAAGGGTCCTAACTGTCCTTTGGAAGCAAGCAGAAAATTTTCAGTATTTCGGCCAGTACTGCACACATTTGGACGGTGGCAACGACAAGGACAAAGCAGCAGTAACCCATTCATATCTTGGTAAAAAAGTATCAATATGACAAGCATGTTTCTGCCTGTAAACAAGCTGAATAGTAATCACAAAGAAAACAAATTCTTATACATTGCAGTTTTCAGGACACTGCTGCCACTACTTAGTTCATACTATTGTTGACTGACAGCAGTGATGTATCAGTATCAATATTTGCTTGTATAGATGTATAAATTATGCTAAACTATTAAATTTTTGGGATCAATACAACTCCAATGTAGATAGTAACCTACAATGGACACTCCCAAAGAGAGAAAGCTACAAGAGATTTGTAGCAAGATGAAACATCTCCCACGGATACAGGATATAATAAATTACGTGCTGGGACACATCTACCCAAACTATGTACAAAAATTTTGTAAAAACTGGTTATCCTGAAACAGAAAAAAGAATTTTAGAAAAATTTAATGAAGAGAGGGAACTTCTTAACTGAGTTTTATAAGAAAGCATGAAAACTCTGAACAGACTCAAACACATGCAAAGAGGATTACATGTCAAAGCAAGAACTGATAAAATCCCAATAGATTCTGCTATGAAGAAACAGAGAGGAATGATACGGATAACAACCTCTAAAGATAAAAAAAACCTAATCTTTCTAACTCATTCATCATGAAGAAATTGAGAAAACCATCAAAATGTTAAAAATGAGGAAGGTTGTGGGATTAGATGGCAATTTCCCAGAGTTCTTACGATCCTCAAATCAGGGAAACCAGCAGATAACCCACTGCTCTACTCCCTGTTTGCTATAAACTTCTATACTGCCTTATCCTCAATCAAATTCAGGGAATAATAAATAACGCCAACATACCAAGCAGGTTTCAAACTAAAACAGAGCTGTTGTTTACAAGTGTTAGCACTTGCATCATACACTGCAGCAGGATTTCAGAAGAAGTTAAAGACATTGATTACTTTTGTCAATTCAACAGCGGCATATGATATGATAACGGTTTGAATGGACTAAATATTATTTAAACTTAAAAGCATGTACCTTACTAGAAACATAACAACTCGTGAAAAACAGGTTGCTAAACTGATATTTCAAGGTCACCATAAGGCATAAGTCAAATAAGCCATTTACAGTAAAAAATTGACTACCTCAGGGTTCAGTATTAGTCCCATTGCTCTTCAATTTGTACATCAGTGATATGCCTGACAAAATCTACAACAAATTCTGCTATGCTGATGACTTAGCTCTCGCTGTCCAGACTATCACACTAGCAGTAGGTGGAGGCACTGAATTAGAGGCTTTGTCCAAACCCAATGAAGACAAGTATGTGCATCCCACCCATTTCAGTAACCGAATATCACATTAGCAGCCCCAAAGTGTACTTCTGCCAACAAAGATTTAAGCATAATTTTATACCCTAAGTATCTTGACAACAGCTAAGACTATTCCTTAACATTCAAAAAAGCAAACTGAAAACACAAGTCAGAAACTTAAGTCACAGAACACCACGAAGAAGCTAGCCGGCACTTTATGAAGAGCTGACGTAGCCTCACTATGAACAACTGCCATAACCATGGTTTATCCTGTAGCTGAGCATTGAGCACCAGTGTGGCAATGTAGTGCTCACGCTAGAAAAACTGACGTTCATCTGAACGAGTATGTAATGGTTTTGACTGGCACACTAAAATCCACCCCAGTCCCCTGGTTACCTTTTATCAGTAACATACCACCTCCAGAGGCAACAAGAAGCAAAGGCACATTAGTGGAGAAACCTCTCGCAGGATCCCCCAATCAAGGAGGTCCTACCGCCTTGCCACTCATCTTAAATCTAGGAATCCGTTATGGAATAAAGTATCGGATGTCAATGGCAAGGAAAAATGTCGACAAAGCCGAAACTATGAACCTGTAAAACACCAGGGTATTCAAGATCCTACAACTAGACTTCTGGGATTCCACCTGAAGAGAGATCATTGGGTGAACTAAAATGCCTAAGAACAGACTATACTAAATGCAACACCAAACTATACAAAGTGGGGACTTTGGGATTCTCCTGTCTGACTGTGGAACTTCCTGCCATGCCATACAGCAAATCATTAAGACATGCCCCCCAAGGAAGTACAATGGACCATCTCAAAATGTTATCAATGCTACAACTTCCTTCTTAGACTGGCTGCAACAACTGGACATCGATTTGTGAATGCTACCAACTTTCTTTTCATTGTATATGTTTGTACATGTTACCTTAGTTGCTTAGCCATATGATAAATAAATGGTCCTCTCTTACCTTCGACATGCTGTTTGTAAACTTAACTAATCCAGATCTCATCACCAATATGTGCACAAAACGTTTATCATTTCAGTTACCGAGTGCACCCTTTGTTAATATCCACACTAAAATCTAGCTGCCCTCCTTTGCCTCCAATTCTAGAATTTTATACCTATAATGTGGATACTACATCATCCCATAACACTCATGCAAGTGCCTAACCAAGGTTTTGTGAACCGTATCTTTTGCTTCCCTGGAGCTCTCTCTCTATTATCTCTAACAGATGCAACAATACAAACTCCTTCCCAACAACCCCCCCCCAATTTTTCCAGCCCACTATACCATATGGTCAACTGATATTCCACAGTATTTACATTTTATGCCTTCAACAACCAATTCTCCCGCCACTAAATAATCAGACAAAACCTTTATTTTCTTACATCTAGTTGCCATTTCTTGGCATTTATCTTCATTCCATGCTTATCGCAGGGATCCACATCAGGACTTTACAAAAGCTGACGGAGCCATACGACTTTGTGCTTTGTCAAATATTGCTGCCAGAGGTTTGACGCATGTGCTGGAGCGTTATTGTGATGAAGCCAGTCACCACTTGACCAAAGCTCATGCCGTTTTCTTCTAATTGCATCACACAATCTTTTCACAACTTCAAGATATTATTTGATCGTCTGACCTTTAGAAGCATATTCTTGGTGCAAAATACCCTCATAATAATAATAATAAATACAGTCAGCAATGACTTGACATTGCTCTGATCTTTCAGTCATTTTTTATGACAGCAAAATGCGACAAACGTACAAAACACTTTGTAAACAAATGCATGTTGCACATGAACTAAGGCGTCCCGGGAACAACTGCGGCATCTAGGGAGCTCGTGAAGCTTTACTGTTGATACTCATACTCTCCATATGGCAGGCACTAAAATTGTCAGGAATGAAGATATGAAGGAAGCTCCGATACTTTCGGGACAGACCTCTTACAATATTCCATGACTGAGGTCAAACTAATTGGCCTATAATTCTCAACCCTATTTATCTCGCAACCCTTATAAATAGGTACTAAGGCACATTTCCATGTGGTGCTCCTCATTTTTTTGTCATGGGACAAACATTTCTTCCACAGTTCTTATCATTTCTTTGAACTGATTCAACTTTGTACTGTGCTTTTACCTTCCTTCCACACTTTGAACATCTCCCTAAAATACCTCTTCATTTTTGAAATGCTTGCCTTATTATAATTACACCTATTATCTCCCTCTTCCTTGACTACATATTTCTGAATCCCCTTATGTCTATCACAGCTGCCCCATGATCACTTATTCCACCCACTATGTGAGACCCCATATCATTTTGATCAGGCTTTATTTTTAAAATATCCAGCATATTGTCACCCTTGTGTAAATCCTCCTTCACTCATTAAAGTTTTTACTCCTCTCTGCTCCATTATGTTGCCAATTCCAATCCCCTTCCAGCTAACACCTGGTGTATTTATATCCCCACCTATTGTGACCATGTTATTCCCACCTCTCAACTTTGAATGTGAAATCATCTTCTCCCTAATGGCATCATTTTGTTCATTCATCCTCCCACTTCAGAAAGCAGCTATGACTTATTCCTTCTATAGAGCTTTGTAAGTTATTAGTTTATCTTTTTGCCACCTACAGCGCCACCATGCAAAATATGGAATTGCTAACTTCCAGTTGAGCACTGTGCATTTGTTTTCATTTGCGATGCAGTCTGTGTACAAGAATTTAACAGTAAAAGAGTTGAAAGAGTTACTTTTTAAAGACAGAACACACAACCTGTTGAAGTCGACTAAGCAAGAATTGATTAGCAGGTAAGAATTCACATCAAAACTAATTAAGTCTTGGAGGTACCATTCAATTTGGGCCTTTTGACAGTGTTTTGCCTCTCGTTTTGAACTGCTTTTAAAACTTACAAATGTCCGATTTTAGGCCAAAGTATTTTTATCACTGTTTTTTAAAAGAGTTTTGGGTTGAGATTACAGATGATATAGAGAAGAGAAGAACTCCTGAACATCGATCAAATATTGTTTTAAGTTGAGCTTGTTCTTCTGTGCGCTAATTTCCCCAAGATTGGTTTAATGAGTTGTGTGCTGATCCTAAAAATAAATTTTTAATCTCTCAAAAAGATAATACTAGCCATTAGTTTTTTTTTGTTCTTTCTATCCCCTTTTCTGAATCTAATTACCATGAACAACCTATATAATACTTTTTTTGGTCAGTTATATAGATTTTCAGCCAATCTGTGATAGAATTAACCTTTAAAATACTTTAGAAGAAGGCAAGTTAAAGAAACCACATCAAATCAAGGTCATGTTGCTATAATCTAAGCGCAACTGCAACATAAATAATTGATTTCTATTAGATGCACATACAACGTTGATACAATAACTTCATACTCTTAATTCAAAGTGTGAAAATCAAGCAACACTTACTGCAGCTGTTAAGCGATGAATTAAAATCAGATTCAGCAAAATGACGACAACTGAGTTGGAACCACTTCGAGGGAGTTTTCCCATTCCACAGTTGTATAACTGATCACTTTCGCCGGTCTTTATCTTTTGGAAAACTTATAACTGAGGCTCTTATTTTTTGCTGAACATCCGTAGACTCAATTAACCAGCATAATTCAGTTTTTAATAACCCTTGTAGTGATTTAACAGTGTTAGAGCCCAACCAGAAGTTGAGTACACCAATTTTCTGTAGCCATATTAAAGTTACAAAGCTCTATAGCCTCAAAAAATCATGTTTAAAATCTGAATAATCATGAATTACCATAGTCATCACTAACCAGTATAAATACTACTACTCCTTCTCTAAGGTAGACTCTGTAACCCGTAAAAAAATTCATTGTCTAGAACTCCTTTCTGTGTTTGATGCATCTCAAATATGCTACCAAACTCAAACCCTGTTATAGGCTACTCATAAAATTTACAAATAAAAGACAGATCTCATGGTTCTGCATTCTCTCAATTTTTCCGATATTGTTGTTTAATACTAGCTTTTTATCAGCTGTACTTTTTAAAGCCACACTTTCGTTTTCTAATTAATTTAAATTCATGTATGAACTGATAGGATCCTGAATGAAATTGTGTGTTGAGGCGACTTCTTGGAATGATGATTGCTTGTAAAAAGATTCTAATCTGAAAGGTGAAACAAGTTGGCTAATATTTTTAGAGGTTTCTGACAAAACTTTCATTTAACTTTATTTGTTATTAATGACAGTATACATTCTGATTTTAATCTAGTAAAAAAAAGTACAACACTGGCAGCAGTAATTTTTTTTAACTGCTTAACGTCTCTTAACAGCGAGTTCTTTAGAGACGGGGACAGCAGTAATAATGGAGAGGTTAGTATACAAACCAATTGATGCTTTCATTCCTTCAATGCACAAAGGTAGACAGAAGTTAACAGCTGTTGCTGGAAAAAATAATGTGTAGTGTCAACTTCCGGCCAAGGGGGCATTTCAAGCCAACAATAGCTGAAAGTAGGTAAAAAAAAAACTGTATTATCAGACAATTTAGGTTGATATGATCCCTGCACCAATAAGTTCATACAGTAATTGCACAAAATAAGGAATAATAACATGGGCTATGTTGCCCATGTCTTCTTGAAAATATGTCACATCACTGTCAGTAACTTATTTTAATGAGGATTTTGGCACACACTTGCAGGCAGAAAAACAGCGATGGATTTCATCAAGATTTGAGAAGGTTAGTGAAGTTTTGACTGACATCCGCATTAACTCAAGACTTTATTAGATTCTTACAGCACTCAATGTATAGCTCAAAAAATATTGCAGATCTGCAAAAGACATGCACTCAACAAGGTTTGCAACAGTCAATTTTTTAATGATGGAACAGAAAAGATATAATTTTGATAGTACTAGACAAAGTAAATTTGGGAGCGGAAATTAATTAAAGATTCAGATGTGAATACCCTCAACCACATATCAGTCAGCAAAAGTTCTAAAGTTGGAAAGTTGTAAAATACATTAAAGAAAACATCAAAGGAACTGTTTTGCCCAACAACTCCTTTGATGAAACTGAAATATTAACTAATAGGAATTTATACTAGTTTCTGTCCAAAATTGTATCTAGATAATGTAATAGATATGGTTAATCGCTTCTATTAATTTTGTGAATGATTATGGTACAATCAAAGAAAACTTTCAGGAGGGGTAAGAGAATTAAAAACACTCCAGATTTATCTACAGAATATATTTCAAATTATGTCTTTGAACTGATTAATAAATGGTTTACAGCTAATTGCTTGTCTTTAAACTTTGATAAAACTCAGTATATGCAACTCAGTACATCACACAGATTAACACCTGATATAGACATAAAATTTGCAGGCCAGTCCATTCAAGAGGTAGAGAGTGTGAAATTTCTAGGTTTGTATATTGATCATAATTTAAATTGGAAAGTACATGTTTCTGACTTACTAAGGCGATTGGGAGCAGCCATGTTTGCAATTCGTACAATTTCAGCTTTAGGTGATCTCCGTATGAGGCAGCTAGTTTATTTTGCTTATTTTCACTCCTTATTGTCATATGGAATAATATTCTGGGGCAATTCTACCCATAGAGACAAAGTGTTCAGAGCCCAAAAGCGCGTAATAAGAATTATGTGTGGGGTTAGCAATAGAACTTCATGTAGAGAGCTGTTCAAGAAGTTAGGGATTTTAACATTAATGTCCTTTGTAGTCGCAAATTATACTTTGTTTGAAACAAATAGTAAAATACACAATTATGGCACTAGAAGTAAAAATGATCTTCACAAGGATTACAAGTCATTGTCATTTGTTCAAAAAGGGGTCCGATATTCAGGGATACATATTTTCAATATGCTCCCAACACATTAAATGTCTAATAGACGATAATAATAAATTCAGGAAAAAATTGAAAGAATTTTTAATTGACAACTCCTTCTAATCTGTCGAAGAATTTATTTCTAAGGTATCTAAAAAAATAACTGCCAGTATCTTGTGTAAATATATTTCACATAATTAATTTACCATGTATGCTATGACTGTACATCTAGTGGTGTACTTATTATTTTGTTATGCAACTGTTTATCTGTAAATTGACCACTTTCCACATCCCACAGAGCCAGTCTCATATTGGGATCAATGGAAAATGGTTTGTCAGACCATAATTCTCAAATACATACTTTGGATGTTGTGGGAAATGAAAATAACAAAAAGAAAGGATTTGTCGGAGTCAGGCCATTAAAGAACAATTCAATAAAAATATTAAATGATGAACTTCTCAATGAGGACTGGAACACTGTTCATAAATTAAAAGGGGTAAACAATAAATTCAATTACTTTCACCAAAGGTTTTTAGAAATTTACAAAAGGCATCTCCCTACAAAAGTAGCTCCAATTGGTCAAAAACGAGTAAACAAAAATTGGGTTACAGTTGGTATTAAAACATCTTGCAGACATAAAAGGGAATTGTATGTAAAAGTTAGGAACACTGATAATATGCTTCTCATACAACACTACAAAACTTACTGTAGAATTTTAACCAAAGTAATAAAAGAAGCTAAACGTTTGGCCATAAACCACGAGATTCGTAGTTCAGATAATAAGAAAAAGTGTCTGGAACATTATTAAAAGAGAAACAACTGTATCATCCCTTGAACATAAACCTATATCTATAAGCATTAATGATAAACTTGTCAATGACCCCTCTTATGTACGAAGTGCTTTCAATAACTACTTCTTAACAGTTGCTGAAAAAATAAAAGGAAAATATATTGGGAATATGGATGCTATAGCAATACTTAAATCCTTGTCACCAAAAACAGCATCATTTCCCCACCAGTCAAAATGAAATTGAAAAAATTATTAAATCCCTCAAAAATAAAAAGTCTTTGGTTATGATGAGGTTTCAACCCATGTAGTAAAACAATGTAACACCAGCATTAGTAGAGTTATTAGTCATATTTGTAATAGTTCTTTTGAAGAAGGTATCTTTCCTGACTCACTCAAGAAGTCAATAATCAAACCGCTTTATAAAAAGGGTGATACCTCAAAGATTGAAAATTACAGACCGATATCACTTCTACCAGCATTTTCAAAAATCTTTGAAAAAGCAATGTACAGAAGGGTGTATGCACATCTACAAAAGAATGACCTACTCAGTAAAGTACAGTTTGGTTTTAAACAAGGCGTTTGAACAGATTCAGCAATTTTTGCTTTTGTAAACAATATACTGGAATCAATGCATAAAAAATTAAATTCCCTAGGTATATTCTGTGATCTTGATAAGGCTTTTGACTGTGTTGATCATGAGATTCTACTAGGTAAATTAGACCACTATGGAGTTAGTGGTAAGCCAGGACTTTGGTTTAAATCATACCTGGAAAATAGAAAGCAATGTGTATCACTGAAAGATGCTAACACAGGAGATGTTATAAACTCAGAATGCGGTATAGTTAAATGTGGTGTGCCTCAGGGTTCAATTCTTGGCCCTCTGCTGTTCTTAATCTATATAAATGATCTCCCACATATACTAGGTGATAATGAACACATGGTGCTCTTTGCAGATGATACTAGCATAACCTTGAAAGACCCATCAGCACAAAACCTTGAAAACACAGCAAATGATGTTATAAAGAAAATTAACAGGTGGTTTAATGCCAACAAACTAATACTTAATGTAGAAAAGACACAGTTACTTCAGTTTGTTACAAAAAAATAAAACAAAGTACAGCTATAATGTGATATCAGAAGGAAAAGCAATCAATGAAAGCAGTTTCACAAAATTCCTGGGTGTATATATAGATGACAAATTGAACTGGAAACAGCATATTCAACAACTTCTTAAAAAACTGAATTCTGCAACATTTTCACTGAGGGTAATATCTAGAATAGCTAATATAGAAACCATAAAGTTAGTATATTTTGCATATTTCCATTCCCTGCTCACTTATGGCATCTCATTCTGGGGAAACTCGTCACAAGCACAGAGGGTATTTAAATTGCAAAAGCGTGCTATAAGAACTATTTGTGGAGCAAGCCCACAGACGACGTGCAGAAATCTATTTAAAAACCTGGGTGCACAGCACAGTATGAATACTCTGTACTATCATTTGTAGTAGAAAATCCTGAACACTTCAATCTTAATGCTTACATACATAGCCATAATACTAGGAATAAATATAATATTCACAAGGATTACAAATCACTGTCAATTGTACAGAAAGGGTTAACATTTACTGGAGCTTCCTTATTCAATGTATTACCAACAGAAATTAAATGTTATCTACAAAAACCAAACTACTTTAAGTCCAAACTGAAAGAGTTTCTGTTTCAGAACCCATTTTACTCTGTGAAAGAATTTTCTTCTTGGAATTTGGTAACTAAGAATGACTGATAAAATAGTATATATGGTGTATGGAAGGGGAAGGTGACAAAATTATCCACAATTACTAAAATGATATATGGTTTTTTGGGTAATATCAAGATGGGGATACCGCTGCGGCCTCCCGTAGTAAACACACAGATCACATGGTATATATGAAATCATTGTGACGTATTCAGTCTGAACGTACCAACACTGTAACAGCTATAGAAATGATCTGAAAACTGGATATCTGCAATATCGTGCATTATGGTTATGTTTCACTTTGGTCCAGGCTGCATTATGACCGAAATGCATATTTATAAAATATGATTTCGTCAATCATCATTTGAGTTTATGTTGTAATGCAGCCTGGACCATATGTCACAATGATGTCATATTACCAGGTGATCTATGTGTTTACTACACGAGGCCGCAGCGGTATCCCCATCTTGATATTACCGGGTTTTTCTTTCTGTTGAAACTTTTGACAAATGAACTAATTACACTGTTTAAAAACTTTCACTCATATATAGTAACTAACATGGGATAGCATGCACCCAAAAACTGCCATGAAAAATTATCATACTAACAGGTTTTTAAGTAATTGACTGCTTATGAGTTGTTGGTGATATAATTGAAATTGCTAATAGGTGTGTGTACTGTTCCATATAAATAGCAACTAACATAATACAATATGTAGTCACAAATTACAGTGAAACTTATCATGGTAACTGGTTGGTAAGAAAATAACTGGTAATTAGATGCTGGTAACAAGTGTATACACTGTTCCACATAATAAGTATTAATTAACTCGGGATTGTATTTGGAGATTACAGGAGATATTGGTTATACTAATGGGTTGTTGCCAACTTGTTGTCAATATATAATAATATTATCAATTATATAGTAATATTGACATTACTAATAAGTGTATGTACTGTTCCACATCCCCGAGATTATTCTCACATGGGATCAAAGTGAACATATCTATCTATTGAATGGTGAAACTTACTTTGAATTTTGATCGTCGTCACAAGTTGGGAGGCTTAATGCTAAACCGTGAGGTCTTCCGGAAGGCGTTCGTGTAATGTTACGTCTGCTGCTTGGCATAACCAAGAAGTAATCCGACTTTGTTCCCTTCTGAAAAAGAAAATTTAAATAGACTACACATCTGCAATCAATCTCAGAATGCGGCTAACCACCGATTAATCTTAAAGCGCTACCTCCCGAATCTTCTTCGTTATATTTAAACCGAAATCTATTAGTACATTCATTAATTCGGCATAAGTTAACAAAGGATAAATTAAAAATGACAAGAACCACCTAACTGGCAGAAATGAATGTGTTAATTTCACAAATCACGCCTCTACGGGCGGTAGCAGCCGATATATCGACAGATTCCACAGACGCCAATGGCAGGTGTACCAACATACCTCAAAGCCAAAACTAGACAACTGTTTACAACAAACAGCGGGGGAAGAAAGGGAGCAAAAATATCAGCAATAGTACTTTAACAGAGTTATAATAAATATGTATAATACTGCTTTTTCGCACACGTCCTTTCTGTCAAGGAACACCCAAGCAAGAAGAAGTAAAAATTACAACGGTAACATATAAAATCACGTATTTAAACGTAGAGGAGGATATTTTACAGGAAAATATTCATTAATTGAAAGACTTGTGTAGCGAAAAGCCAATACATTTCTCCAAAGTAACTTCCTAAAGCTAGATGAAAACCATTTACCACACAGATAGTAGCATACTCAAAATAAAGTTACCTTTCTAGGTATTCCACAAGACTTATCAAAACACAAAAATGTTTTCATGCGCAAACGATCTTGAAATAAAACAGGAAGAGGCGGAGGGCGTCTTCCAGCTGCTGGTTCCCGCGTTAGTTTTCTCCTCCTACTGATGGCATTCGAATGAAACGTTGACGTGTTTCCCCACCATCGTCGTAAGCTCCACACTGCGACAACCGATAAAACAGCTGGCACAATTAAATAAGGAGACAATGCAACTCTTTCGTCACCGATTCCTCTGTTCCACGAGTTCATCATGCACAGACATGTGACAACTACATTGACAACTGCAATGTATATATCCAGCTTTCCACGTTGCTTCCTCAAAAACAAAACAAACTTAAAAGATAATCTAGTGCAGCCAACATTCGCATACTGAAGAAAACAGGCCTCAAACAAGATTCTATTATTTTTTAGTGTTGATGCTAAAGAATCGTCTTAATTGACTTATAACTGTTACATTAACACCTCCTTAAACTACTGCATTAATACGAACCACTTACTTGCTGTTGTTGTCGTCAATATGTGCATTTTATTTGATAAAAATCGAATAAGATAATAATTTATTTTTCGTGTCCAAACCACTGCTTTTACTTGTGAGCTGCCGGTACAAGTTTCAAAGAAATTATAAAACAAATCAAACATACAATGAAACAATATACAAATTATACGAACAAAATAAGGATTTCTATTTAGTAAAGCCTATGGTTAGTAAGCATTTATATTCCACGTGAGGTCAAGTACATAGTATCCTGAATGACCTTGTCATTCCCTGTAAATAGGTATTCAAGTCCACAGGGTTCTTCAAGTTTCTTTTCGACCAGTAGGTGTTGTGGGTCTTGCAATTACCCGCAATCACAGAACTCATCCTCTTGGATATCAACCAATTTTTTCAGGTTTTCTTTACATCGACATACATCAGTACTCAATCTGTTCAGGGTTTTCAAGGTCCTAAATGGGTGATGAAAGACTGCTGCAGGTTCCTCCTTTGGTTTTTCCAATATTATTACTGCTGTTGAATTTCCCCACAGTTCTGCTCTACGTTTTTTAAATGATTAGAAGTAGGTGTCGTTGTATTCAAGAATCTCTTTCTTGATTTAAGATTCGAAGATTGGGATTCGCATCCAAATATGGGATGCCTGGGATCTGCCTCCTGTACAATATAATAGAATACATTCATTTTCCGTTGTTCCCAATATAAGATACTGGCTCTGTGGGATGTGGTAAGTTGTCAATTTACAGTAAAACAATTGCATAACAAAATAACACATACACCAGAAGATGTATAGTCACAGCATATATGATACATTAATTATTGTAATTTATTTGATCCATGAAGTCATATTTTATGACATAGGACAAGTCATCAATAATTACAATAAGCATTATAATATAAGTTTTCACACAATTCAGGATTATATATCATTAATATAACAATCATAATTAAAATTGCACAGTCAGTGCAAGCATCATATGAAACACATCTATTCAACTCAAGCAAAATGAATGCTTACAAGTTACAAAACAAAAAAATTAATCTTGTTTGTTCATTTTTTGTTGGTTCATTATATCAACTACATTTTCACAAAGTACTGGCAGTTATTTTGTAGATACCTTAGAAATAAATTCTTCGACAGAGTAGAAGGAGTTGTCAATTAAAAATTCATTCAATTTTTTCCTGAATTTAATCTTATCATCTGATAGACACTTAGTATGTGTTGGGAGCTTATTGAAGATATGTATCTCTGAATATCAGATTCCTTTTTGAACAAATGAAATGACTTTTAATTCTTGTGAAGATCATTTCTACTTCTAGAGCCATAATTGTGTATTTTGATATTTGTTTCAAACAAAGTATAATTTGTAACTACAAATGGCATTAATATGTATATATTCTCAGCCACCAATGTCATAACCCCAAACTTTTTGAAAAGCTCTCTACATTAAGTTCTAATGCTAACCCTACACTTAACTCTTATTACTCGCCTTTGGGCTCTGAAAACTTTGTCGCTATGAAGAGAATTGCCCCAGAATATTATTCTATATGACATTAATGAATGAAAATAAACAAAATAAATAGTTTCCTCATATGGAGATTACCTATAGAAGAAATTGTGCGAATTGCAAACGTGACTGCAACCCATCGCTTCGGTAAATCAGTCGAATTTAAATTATGATCAACATGCAAAACTAGAAATTTCACACATTCTACCTCTTGAATGGACTGGCCTGCAAATTTTATGTCTATATCTGGTGTTAATTTGTGTGATGTACTAAATTGAATACCTTGGGTTTTATCAAAGTTTAAAGACAAACCATTAGCTGTAAAACATTTATTTATTATGTAAAAGACATAATTTGAAACATATACTGTAGATAAATTAGGAGTATTTTTAATTCCTATGTTTGTGTGATTTGCAAATTCGACAAATTTGGAGTTTTTAGACACAACACAGTGTAAATCATTTATATATATTAAAAACAATAGCGTCCCCAATGTAGAACCATGAGATGCCCCACATCTGATACATTCCCACTCAGAAAACACTGGACCACTTGAGGCAGCCTTAAAATTCTCCAGTGACACGTTATATTTTTTATTCTTAAGGCAAGAACTAAGCCATTTATTAACAATGCCATCTATAGCAAAATACTTCAATTTCTGTATCAGAATTTTATGTTCCACCCTGTCAAATGCCTTAGACAAGTCACAAAAAATTCCCATACGAATTCATCATTTATTCCTTCTAAACTATTGTCAGTGAACGCAAATATGGCTTGTTACGTTTAACGGTCCTTTTGGAAACCAAATTGTGATTTAGTTAGAATATTATTATTCTTAAGGCGTCTATAAACTTTATTGTACATCGCTTTCTAAAAAAAACTTTGGAGAAGCCTGTTAGTAATGAAATAGGATGGTAATTCGATACAGCTGACTTAACCAACTTTTTATAGAGTGGTTTATATACGGACACTTAAGCCTTTTTTGGAGAGGCACCCTCAAGTAAAGATATATTAAACAAATAGTAAAGATATATTAAACAAATAACTCAGGATATTACTTAATTTTGTGGATCATAGTTTAATTAATCTGCTGGAAATCCCATCATAACCACTGGAGTATTTGGTCTTAAGACACATGATAACTTTTCTTATTGCTTCTAGAGTAGCTAAATTTACAGATATAGTGTCAAATTTTTCTTGGAAGACTGTGTTGACAAAATCCATACTGTGTGTCATTTAGCTATTGGCAGTCAATTTATTAGCAACAGATATAAAAGTGTTTATTAAATATAACAGCAATTGAAAAATTAGATTCTACTGAATTTCCTTTAGTATAAATGTCATTACCGGTTTGATTATTTTATACTATTTCCTTTTTTTACAAAGTCCCATATTGTCTTAATTTTATTTTCAGAATCACGAATTTTATGTTTGTAGTTTATACTTTTATATTCATAAATAACCTTCTTCAGTATTTTGCAGTACCGATTGTAATGTGTTTTAACATTAGATTGTGACTGTTCTAGAGGCAAGATATAACTTCCTTTTACATATGCATGATATTCTAATGCCCACAGTAATGCTTGGTTTTCGTTCTTTTTTAGAAGCATGACAGCTTTTCCAGGGGAAGCAACTTTCAAAGTAATTTAATACAATGCTACTAAAAATGTTGTATTTTTCATTAATAACTTGTGCACTGTAAACACGTTCCCAGTTTGTGATATTGAGGCACTTTCTATAACAAGTAACTGATTCATTTATTACACGCTGTAGTTTAAAAACTTTACTCTAGAAGCTAATTCCTATTGAAGTGTTGGTAGTTAATAACTTGGCATCATGATCTGAGAGTCCATTGATAGATGGCTAGATTGTATAATTGAATTTTGAGGTATCTAGGAAAACATTATCTATAGCTCAGTGACTATTATTCATTATTCTATTTGGAAAATTAACCACCTGAGTTAAATTGAATGAACAAACTAATGATTCCAACATGACATTACAGACTAAGTTATTTTAAAAAAATCTACATTAAAATCACCAAACATGACTACGTTAGCTAATTTTCTTCTTAAAAATGTTAATAATAGTTCAAATTGGTTTAGAAAAATAAAAAAGTTTCCATAAGGTGCTCCGTGTACAGTTAGTATTATGAAAATTTCATTATTGTTTCCATTTTTTGCTGCTGTCTGTAGTTAAGAAGGAGTACAGTGTATGAAGTTGAAATAAAGAGATCTGTAACAATAATGCCCACCTCGTTGACTCAGTTCATTGCGGCATGTTGATGGTGTCTGGCGGTGACACAGGGTTGGTTGGTTCGAGAGCTGATGATAGAGAAAATTTCCATCATCAGAACTTGGCCAACAGTCCCGGACTCGGGTAAGGCATCATTAGAAGAATACTAATATTTTTATAAGTTTTCTTCTCTTTTTTTGTGTTAATAAAGCCGAGAGAGATATTTAGTTGAATGTTATTCTAAAATCGAATGTAGTATCTATTAGCTGTAAATGAATGTCTTACATCATTTAAGTTGGTGATTTTCGCTCTGTGTATTGTGATTTGTAGTCCACAAATCTATTAACAACAAAATTCAACCATTAAATGTGACATGGATGAGCAAATGTTCAGTTATTTTTCACTGGCTAATTCAAATTTCAATATGATCAGTGGGTCAGTTGGGTGTATATGAGTTTCTAAAAGACTATATCAGTCTCTTCCAACCAAATATCAACATCTCCTTCACGTGGTGCACCCTGTTTGCAAGGAAGAGGCACTGCCGACAGAATGATACTTTGTGCAAGGGGATAGCCACTGCTTGCCAATGACCTCCTGAAAGGAGAGCGGTGAATCGAGGAGTTTTCCATGGCATCTCTTAACGTTGTGATTGGAAACGGATCCTAAAGACTGAAGAATCAGAAATAAACAAGGCCTAGAAGAATCCACTGCATTATAGAACCGAAGGGAATTACGAGGTCATATAATTATCTCAAATTATATATACAATGATGGCTTCTTCCTGGGTAAAATATTCCATAGGTAAATAATTCCATAATCGTATCTCCAAATGGGATCTTTTCAAAGAGGAGTCTTTAGAACGAATAAAAATATTCTAAAATTCGGAGCGTGGAAAGTAAATGTGTCTGAAAACGGAAGGTAGATTAGATAAGTTAAAAATGGAGACTAGCCAACTAAAGTTAGACGTTAATAAATTTCTCTCGGGCTTCCAGCCGTGTAAAGATGTTACATTTGTGGGACGTTTCGAAGGCGTCCTTCTCTGCCTTCATTCTCAACCAAATGTCAATGATTAACTGTTTGTTTATTCAGCCGCTGCCATGGAAACGATGGAAGACAAAAACCAACACAACTCGATTACGTCATCCACTCTTCTGCTCGTTACCGACGCGAAACTGTTTCAGAATTTTAATAGCCGGGTTCCAGGCCGCACTGAGTTGATAACCAGTGTCCCTGTTGACTAATAAATCAGTTGATCTTATTTCTACAGCTTCTGTAATAACGCTAGCCCAAAAATCTTTGACCCGGGCTAAAATTGTTGTTTTTTTTTTTTCAAATTCAAAAGTGTGACCCTCTTGCACACTATGTTCCGCCACCGCAGATTTCACTTCTTGCCTAAGACGAACATTTCTGGCGTGCTCAACACATCGCTGCACAATGCATCGCTGAGTCTGTCCGATGTAACCGAGGCCACATTCACATGGTATATAATATACACCAGGGGTTCGTAAACATAGGTCATCTTTAACACTGCCAAGCAAGTTTCTAATTTTAGTGGGTGGTCTATAAATTGTCTTGACTCCGTTGTTTGGGTTAGCGAGGTTAAGTGGGAATATGCGCAGGATTTCTAGTTTGGAGAATATAGAATAGTTAGCACACAAGTTGTCAGTGGAGTTACTGGTGAGGAATTTGTAATGAAAAAGAGATCAGGGAAACGGATAGGTTATTATGTATAGCTTAGTGACAGTTATTATGTATAGTTTCGATTTCGATAGAAACTAAGCCTATGCCATCCACGTTAATACACGTATGTAAGCCGAAACCACAGGAGGACGATGGCATGGTAAGGAAAATAAACGGTGAGATTGGAGAATTAATCCTGTATATGAAGGAGGAAAATATAATAATCATGATTGATCGAAATACGGTAGAGGGAGAAGAAAAGAAGGGAATGCTATAGGAAGTTTAGTCTAGGAGAAAGGAATGAGTGAGAAAGCAAGTTGTTAGAATTATGTGAAAACTGCTAACTGATCAAAGCAAACGCACTCTTTATGAATCATGCATGAAGGATATAAACCTGAAAGCTTCCAGAGGATACAGAAAGACATCAGTTACATTATATAGTGGTTAAACCGAGATTCAGAAACTAAGTTGTAGACCGTAAACTTTACAGTCTACAACGTAAAGCATACCCAGTAGGTCATACACACTTGGGCCACAATCTAATATATCAGTGGCGTATTGCTGCAATGAAATTTTCACGGCTGTCCAAGCAAAAGTGTCGTGAAAACCAAAGTTTCTACAGCTGGCTCTGCTGTCTGCAACAGGTGTCACATGGCTTCCGATAGCAGTAAGTCTGTTGTTACTGCCTCTGCTGACCTACCTCGTTTTTTTTTTTTTTACGCCCCCAAAACCCGCTCCTCCAAGCATGGTGGCCTGAATGCTATCCACTGCCTGCCTCTGCACATGCATTAAGTTTAAGTTTGTAATTCTATAGGTGAACTCAGGAATGGAAATTTTACCATATGCCACGAGTCCAGGCCACCACCCGTTTACATCGGTTAAAGATAGAGGAAACGTTTGAAAGAAGAGAGAGTGCGAAAGAAAAAAAAATGCCGAGGTTTTACCTTGGAAAAGAAACTCTGCGATACTTAAGGTGGTGTAACAGGCAAAATTTCCATCTATATTTCTTTACCATTTTAGGTGCATCTTATTGGAAGCATGCAACTCGATCGTACCGTAGTCGCGTTGAAGAGCACAACAGGATGAAACAAGAAACCTAGCTGCAATTTCCACACTCTCAGTATAGCAGCACGTGGAAAAACCATGGCGATTTATTTACGTTGTAGTCCGGAGTCTAAAGTGACTGTTAACAATGCAGCGTCAGGAAGATTCCCTCGACGAGGTGAACAAATATTCGCACTCATTATTAGACCAGCTAGGGAACAGTTCACTACACCACAGCCTCTGCTTGTTACCGCAATCGCTATGCCAATACTTGCCAATATTTTACCGTTACTTTGTTGTTGAATTTAGTTACGAACAACCCATCGGTAATTCCTTCAGTGATTACTATTAGGAAAAGCAAAGGAATGATGGCGCCGGAAACAGTGAACATTAGTGAGAAGTCGTGTAAAAAACCATTTAAAATTGTGGAAATTGTTGCAAAAAAACAAACAAAAAAATCAGATACTGAAGGAAAAATCTTAAGTCAAGGATTCCTTGTGATTTTAAGACAAAAATTCTTAATACAGTGACAACTCTGTCTAAATCGATGGATGTAAACTTGGCAACCGGCGGTGCAGGCACTAACCTAAATGAGGCGGAGCACACTATTTAGCAGCTTAAGGACATTATTTCGAGGTAAGATGAAAACATTAGACTTCTTTAGAAACCAATCAATGATGTGAAGGAGAAAGTGATATGTATAACACATCCCACAGAAGTAAATTGTAAAAAATGGTCGCATGTTAATGGTAGGAGGTAAGTAAACAACTGTACAAGAAATAACGTTTCGTAACTAAATCACATTGAAATTATTGCTCTTGCAATGTTTGATAGATAACTAAAGATTAGAGCCTATCGCTATAAATTTATTCATTGCTCTCAATAGGATGATATCGTTCTCAAATGTTTGTTGATGTAGTATAGACAATCAGCATATATTACTACTTTGCACCTAAAAGGCTAGCCTTATTGTAAATAAGAGTTGAAAGTATAATTTACACTCCTGGAAATTGAAATAAGAACACCGTGAATTCATTGTCCCAGGAATGGGAAACTTTATATACACATTCCTGGTGTCAGATACAACACATGATCATACAGAAAGAACCATAGGCACATAGACACAGGCAACAGAGCATGCACAATGTCAACACTAGTACCGTGTATATCCTCCTTTCGCAGCAATGCAGGCTGCAATTCTCCCATGGAGACGATCGTAGAGGTGCTGGATGTAGTCCTGTAGAACGGCATGCCAAGCCATTTCCACCTGGCGCCGCAGCTGGACCAGCGTTCGTGCTGGACGTGCAGACCGTGTGAGACGACGTTTCATCCAGTCCCAAACATGCTCAATGGGGGACAGATCCGGAGATCTCGCTGGCCAGGGTAGTTGACTTACACCTTCTAGAGCACGTTGGGTGGCACGGGATACATGTGGACGTGCATTGTCCTCTTGGAACAGCATGTTCCCTTGCCGGTCTAGGAATGGTAGAACGATGGGTTGATGACGGTTTGAATGTACCGTGCACTGTTCAGTGTCCCCTCGACGATCACCAGAGGTGTACGGCCAGTGTAGGAGATCGCTCCCCACACCATGATGCCGGGTGTTGGCCCTGTGTGCCTCGGTCGTATGCAGTCCTGATTGTGGCGCTCACCTGCACGGCGCCAAACACGCATGCGACCATCATTGGCACCAAGGCAGAAGCGACTCTCATCACTGAAGACGACACGTCTCCATTCGTCCCTCCATACACGCCTGTCGCGACACCACTGGAGGCGGGCTGCACGATGTTGGGGTGTGAGCGGAAGACGACCTAACGGTGCGCGGGACCGTACCCCAGCTTCATGGAGACGGTTGCGAATGGTCCTCTCTGATACCCCAGGAGCAACAGTGTCCCTAATTTGCCGGGAAGTGGCGGTGCGGTCCCCTACGGCACTGCGTAGGATGCGACGTTCTTGGCGTGCGTCCGTGCGTCGCTGCTGTCCGGACCCAGGTCGACGGGCACGTGCACCTTCCGCCGACCACTGGCGACAACATCGATGTACTGTTGAGACCACGCTCCCCACATGTTGAGCAATTCGGCGGTACGTCCACCCGGCCTCCCGCATGCCCACTATACGCCCTCGCTCAAAGTCCGTCAACTGCACATACGGTTCACGTACACGCTGTCGCGGCATGCTACCAGTGTTAAAGACTGAGATGGAGCTTCGTATGCCACGGCAAACTGGCTGACACTGACTGCGGCGGTGCCCAACCGCTGCGCAGCTAGCGCCCTTCGACGGCCAACACTGCTGTTCCTGGTGTGTCCGCTGTGCCGTGCGTTTCATCATTGCTTGTACAGCCCTCTCGTAGTGTCCGGAGCAAGTATGGTGGGTCTTACACACCGGCGTCAATGTGTTCTTATTTCAATTTCCAGGAGTGTAAGTGGGTCAAGTTTACATCGCAATACATCTACATCTACATCTATACTCTGCAAATCACAAATACTGTGGGTGGCAGAGGGTGCTAAGCACCAATCCTAATTCTGCGGATTCCAATCCCGAACAGATCGAGGAAAGAAGGAATACATAAATGAATCAGTACGGCATCTTATTTCTCTAATCTTATCCCTCCTGTCATTGCGACCTAAATAGGTTGGCGGAAGAAGTATTTCGTTGCACTCGTAACTTAAAGATTTTTGCATATTCTCCAGCAAATTCAAACGAAAACGACGTCGTCTGTCCGCCAAACAATCCCAGCCCAACCCACGAATTAGCTCTGTGACACTTACGTAAGGGCTGTAACTAGCAGTCACGAATCGAGCGGCTCTTCTCTGTACTTTCTCTAATGTGTCAATCAATCCCTTGCGATACGGATCCCAAATTCTACAACAGTATTCCAAATGCGGACGCACTAGTGTTTTGTACGCTATTTCCTTTGTATGAGCATTACAACTTCTCAAAATACGTCCTATGAATCGTAGTTTGGAATTAGCTTTTCCTACAACGGAAGTTATGTGCAAGTCCCATTTCATGTTGCTTTGTACTTTTACGCCTAGATACTTCAGGGAACCTACAGTGTCAACAACTGAATTGTTAACTTTGTACTCCAGAGCAAGCGGGGTCTTTTTATTACTTATGTGCATTGCCTTGCACTTTTTACAGTTAAGTGTAAGCTACCATTCACGGCATCATTCCGAAATAACATCCAGATCGCGCTGAATTTCTAAGCAATCGTCGGAGCACCTCACTTCCCTATAAATAAGTGCATCATCAGCAAAAAATCGCATCCTGCAATTAACGTTGTCACCGAGATCGTTTATAAAAATTAAGAAAAGAAGTGGTCCTATTACACTTCCTTGAGGAACGCCCGAAGTAACATCTAGTTTAGAAGAGGCTTCCCCGTCTACAACGACATACTGTGACCGACCAGTTAGAAAATCGCGTATCCATTCGCAAATCTGATCAGATATACCGTACGCTCGGATCTTCGCTAAGAGTCGGTTGTGTGGTACAGAGTCAAAAGCTTTCTGAAAATCCAAGAAAATAGCATCAACTTGTGATCTCGCATCAATAACTTTCATTACACCATGCGAAAATAGAGCCAGTTGCGTTTCACATGATCGGTTCTTCCGAAATCCGTGTTGGTATGCTGTAAGTAGCTCGTTTTCATCTAGAAACTTCATAACGTTAGAGCATATGATATGCTCCAGAATTCTACTGCAAACAGATGTTAGCGATATCGGACGATAATTCCTAGGATCTCTCCGATCTCCTTTCTTGAAAACGGGAATCACCTGCGCAATTTTCCAGTCAGAAGGTACTTTTCTTTCCTCTAAAGATTTACGAAATATATCTGACATAAATGGTTCTATTTCTTCCGCGTATTCCGAAAATACTCTTACTGGTACACCATCGGGACCCGGCGCTTTCCCCCACTTCAGGAGCTTTAATTGCTTTATGATACCTACACTATCAATTCAACACGCCGTGGAAAAACGGGAATGTTTTCCATGTTTTCGTCAGTGAAGGAATTTTTAAATTCGGCGTTAAATACGGTAGCCTTGTCGTGGCTGTCATCAACTTCCCAACCGTCTTTTAGTAGAACTGGCATATTGTTGTCACAACCACCTATTTTTTTTACATACGACCAAAATTTCTTTGGATTTTCAATGAGGCTCTTGGAAAGTGAGTTGCATCGAAAGTCATTGAAGGCTTCGCGCATCGCATTCTTGACCTGTCCTCTTGTCTCAGCTAGTTTTTCTAAATCACTCCTATACATCGTCCTTCTTGAGCGTGCATGAATCTTCCTTTGCTTTTTAAGTAACCTTTTGACTTCACGCGTATACCACGGGGGATCGTTCCCGTCCCTGATTGTCCTTTTCGGTATATGTAAGTCCATACCTTCCCTGACTATATTTATGAATCGAAGCCACATCTCTTCAACCGAGCCTCTTCCTTCTACAAAGGTAATGTATTTATCCCTCAAAAACGTTCTTAAACTCTCCTTTGGGGCCTTTTCGAACCTGTAAACGACCCTTTCTTTTTTCTTTTTGCGCTCGACTGTTAATTTTACTGTAGCAATTACAGCTTTATGATCACTTATTCCCGTGGTGGTAGAAATGTCCGTAAATAATTCAGGCCTATTTGTAACGAGAATATCTAAAATGTTTTCGTTTTCGTTGTCGCACCGCGTTGGTTCAGTGACGACCTGCTCAAGATTAAGATCTGAGAAAAGGTCGAGAATAATCTCACAGGATATTTTATCCCTGCCATCAGTAACGTGGGCGTAATTACTCCAGTCAATATACGGCAAGTTGAAGTCGCCTCCTAGTATTATTCCATGATCTGGAAATTACGTTATTTCTTAAGGCCTCAGCAACACCTACATCTGCATCTGGTGGACGATAGAAAGACCCTATTACAAGTTTTGTCCCAGCTACTATTAGTCTAATCCATAGGATTTCACAGACCGTATCAATATTTATTTCGTTACACGACAGGTGTTTACGAACGGCTATAAATACACCACCTCCATTAGAATGTAACCTATCCTTACGGAAAACATTCATGCTATGGTTAAAAATTTCTGCTGAACTTATATCCGGTTTTAACCAGCTTTCAGTACCTAATACTATATCAGCTTCTGTGCTACTAATAACGCTTTCAAGCTCAGGCTGCTTATTACAAACACTTCTACAGTTTATAACGAGTACTTTTAACGGTCGAGATTGATTTTCGCTACTCCTAACATCTGGTGCCGAATTTAATTGGGCTGCCCGTGACTGTAATCCCAGTTTCGGGTCTTCCTCCCTCAGCCTAAAAAATCCCCCAATCCACTCCACACGGCCCCTGCCACCCGTGTAGCCGATTCACGTGTGTAGTGCACACCTGATCTATCCAAGGGAACCCTACACGATTCGACCCCAGGGCGAAGATCAAGGAATCTGCAGCCATGATTATCGCAGAAACGACGCAGTCTCTGGTTTAGACCCTCGACTCGGCTCTGAACCAGAGGTCCACAGGTAGTTCTATCGACAATACTGCAGATGGTTAGCTCAGCCGAAATCTTGCGGTCATCAACCACAGAACTCACCGTATGAGCAAGCCGCCGGAAGGAAGAGAGGATACCCTCCGACCCAAGACAGCAAGCATCATTGGTGCCGACATGAGCTACAATCTGCAGCTGGCTACGCCTCATCCGCTCAATGGCATCCGGGATGGCCTGTTCCACATCATGGATCAGAGCACCCGGAATGCACAAAGAATGGACATTGGACTCCATCCCAGACCTGTTCGCCATGTCCCTAAGGGGCTCAATGAAACGCCTAACGTTGGAGCTCCCTATCACCAGAATCCCCTTCTGTGATCGCCCAGACCTAGCGGGCGGGGGGGCTGGCAACTCGCTGATTGACGATTGTGGATCTGAATCAGATCCAGACAACACATCAAACCTATTGGACAGTGGTACAGGCTTGCCCTCCTGGGATTCAGACCTGTACTCCTGCCCCCGCATGCGGCGTCGACGTCCGGAAACCACGCGCCAGCCACCATCAGGTGACTGCCGCACAGGCCCCGAAGTCTCAGCCTGGACTGCAGGTACGATATTTGGCAGGGGAGAACCTGTGACGACACCTGCTTCGTCAGGGTCACCCCTTCCACATCTGCTGCAGTCACCTACGGCAGCTTCCAGCCTCGTAACTTTAGTTAGCAAAGCTGCAAGCTGAGCGCGAAGATCAGCCACTTCAACCCGCGTCTGCACACAGCAGTCACAGTCCCTACACATATTACTTATAAAGCAAAAACTACGGAGAGGATAAAAGTTGAACTAACTGAGTAATCCAAATTAACTATTCACACTTTACTACCAACCGCTACACGACCTAAAGAGAACCTCCTGAGGAATTGAATTTAGACCAGACGACTGCACTTAGTAGTTAATAGGACGTACTGATGAACGGTGTTAGCCAACCAATGTACTAAATAAAAAACAAATAAGCTCTAGATTCTTCCCTATAGAAAAAGCAAATAAATGCGTTCACGATTGAAGCACGCTGTTATAATTCAATTAACGCAAATAAATCAAACGCTACCACAACACTTTAAATTATGTAAACAGATGGCGACACTCGTCACGACGGTTGCTGGGGACCAACTAGCTACTGCTCAGCGACGACGGAGTATATTCAAAGATAAAATCTACCTACAACACTTTAAAATAAAATACTCAGAAAAGGCGGCACTTGACTCGACGGTTGCTGAACTCAACTAGCACCTCCTCTGCGACGACAGAAGATATTCAAAGATAAAATCTACCTACAACACTTTAAAACAAAGTACTCAGAAAAGGCGGCACTTGACTCTACGGTTGCTGGAACTCAACTATCCACTCCTCTGCGACGACAGAAGATATTCACAGATAAAATCTACCTATAACACTTTAAAACAAAATACTCAGAAAAGGCGGCACTTGACTCGACGGTTGCTGGAACTCAACTATCCCCTCCTCTGCGACGACAGAAGATATTCAAAGATAAAATCTACCTACAACACTTTAAAACAAAATACATTGAATTTGCATGCTTTATTCCAGTTTCAGTTTACACTGAAAGTGTATGATGAAATTAATTGTGATAATTTGTGCTATGTGAACAACTAAACTTGATGAAGCAAACATTGTTGTTACCCGAAATGTAGTTCGCTATGCATTTCATGTGTTTAGATTTGTCCACATAGTTTGATTTTGTAGCAGCAATATTAATGGGAAATGTGAGTAGGTTGAAATGCAGCCTATACCAGAATAGAACAAACAATTTATTTATTATTAGTTTTTAGTAATTTAATAAGTAACATTTTAGGGAAACAACGTGTATCGCGTTGTAAACTATTTCCATCTAAGCTTCTGACTTTTGATGCATGGTAAGAAGATAAATCCACTGATGTTGCTAGCAAAATTACATAGGTCACTAACAGTAAAATATCTCCTGAGTAAGCCCAGCAGCTATGAAATCTTTTGAAGGGTTCATTTTTTTTTTTTTTAAAAAAAAAAAAAGAAAGTTCTAAACATTGAGTTAACCTAACCTAACCAACTAAGCAAGATATCGAAAAAAAATATTCTTCATTTTTTACCTGTCTCATCGAGTTACATAATAATCCATCGTTAAATTGCGGTGCGACGGTTGTCTTATGATTTCCTTGAGGATTTTGTGCCTATGCCCCGCTTTTCTACGGCCAAGCAATAAGGCGGCCTCCCCACCCCACTTCTCTCTAGCCGGTTTTGCGTAGTGAAGGTTCCTGGCGTCGTCTCCATATATTCTTTCCTCCATGGTTCCCACCTGTTGTATAAAGGCATCGCCGCCATCGCACGCAGCCAAAGTAAGTATTAGTAGCCAGCGTATTTGAAATACAGAATAAAATAACAAATGCTCATGGTGTATCTCAACAAAGCAAAACTGCCAAATATACCGTTTGTATTTTTCACACCTAAATTCCCATGTGGAACTAAGTTTTATTAGTATCACAAGTGTACATTAATGATACAAGTTGTATTTCAGTGTAGCAAAACGGCCAAATACGCCGTCTATATTTTTCGCTCCTGTTCTGCAGGCGCTCCATAAAATCGCTATATTCTAAATTCCCTCGTGGAACCAAGTTTTATTCATATCGCCTCACTCCTCTTATGGCTTTACGCCTCGTCGACGTCGATGTCATTAGAGGCCGGATGGGACTGGGGACAAGGTACGGGAAGGAATTCAGTCATGGACTTTAAAAGGAAGCATCCCGGCATTCGCCAGGAGCAATTTGGGGAAACCATGGAAAACCCATGTCTGGATGCCCGTACGAGGATTCGAACCGCAGTCCTCGCGAATGCAAGGCCAGGGCATTAACCACTCACCCACCGAGCTCGGTATTATTATTATTACTCCGCGATTCACTAAATGTGTGTGGCGGAGGGTGCATTGCACCTATCGAAAAGGGTGATGGTTTGGAAGGGATATGCGGGATATGGCAGGAGGAGTCCATGGGCTATTGTGAGGAACCGTCCCAGCATTCGCCTGGAGTGATCAGGGAAAACCATGGAAAACCCAGATCAGGATGGTCGGAGTGCTTTATCGAAAGCTACTCCTGTCGGATTTTAAGTTTACTCGCCCGGTAAATCCTTTCTATTCCATTCCTTAATAGCTCGTGGGAAAAATGAGTACAGAAATGAATCGGTTCTGGCCCTGATTTCTCTTATCTTATTTTCATGGTCACTCCGAGATATGAATGTTGCTGGTAGCAATATTTCTTTGCTGTCATTCTGAAATATGTCAGTCGTGAATTTTTCAATTAGCTTCCGTCGAGAGCACTGCCTTCTGTGTTCCAGGTCTTCCCAACCTAATTCCTTCAACATCGCACTTACCCTTTCCCTCCAACTATATATACCTGTCACGAATCGGGCAGCTATTTTTTGGACCTTCTCTAATGCCTCCATTAACCCCTTTTGATGGGGACCCCATACAGAACAACAATATTCTAAGTGAGGACGTACTAGTGACTAGTATACAATCGATTTAACTTCCGGAGTGAATTATTTTAAATTACGACCTAGAAATCGAAGCATACGATTTACTTTCCCAATTACATTCTCGATATGCTCATTCCACGATAAATTATTACGAATTGTTACCCCTACGTATTTAGCGGAATCTACCGTTCTAAGGACAGTACCATTAATTGTATATTTATAGTTAATTGGTGTCACCTTTTTACTTACACGCATGACTTGGCACTTTTTGGCGTTTAACTCCAACTGCCAATCTTTACACCACGCAATTATTTTCATAATATCGTCTTGTAACAAAGCGCAATCGTCCTGGATTTTGATTTCACGATAAATAATATCATCATCGGCAAATAATCTTTTCATCGTCCTATTATGTAGCATAAATCATTAATGTATATGAGAAACATCAGAGGCACTATCACGCTTTCCTGGGGGACCACGGACCTCACCTCGGTAAGTGATGATCGCTCACCGTCGAGAACTGTACACTGTTATCTGCCCTTAAGAAAGTCTGCCACACAGTCACATATTTGTCTAGATATGCCGTAACCACGATGTTTCCTAAGTAACCTAGTGTGAGGCACAGTGTCGAAAGCATTTTTAAAATCTAATAGAACTAAATCAACCTTGGATTGCTCATCTATAATTCGGCACAAGTCGTGAATTAGAAGTGCAAGTTGTGTTTCGCAGCATCGGCCTTTTCTGAATCCATATTGATTTGGGTTTAAAAGCTCACCTTCATCCAAGAACCGCATGGCATTTGAATAGATGATATGTTCTAAAATCCTGCAAAATATTGAAGTTAACGAGATCGGCCTATAATTCTGAGGATCATTAACATTCCCATTTTTAAACACTGGACTTACGAAGGCGGTCTTCCATTCGGCTGGTATTTTTCCTTGATCCAAGGAGGCGGTATATAATTTCATCAATTACGGTGCAATTTCCTTTGCGTACCTGGAGTAGAATCTTGTAGGAATACCATCTGGTTCGGGAGCCTTATTGGTTTTTACATCCATAAGCATTTTAGTTATTCCCTCGACATCAAGAACGAGATCATTCATAATTTTGTTGGTACGATTGTTAAATATCGGAATCTCCTCTAAGTTTTCTATCGTGAAAGCTTTTTTAAATATATTATTCAAAATTTCTGCATTCTCTACACTTGTTTCTGTTAATTCACCATTTTCCTTAATCAGAGACGGCATAACCCTACGAGAGCCTCTTATTACTTTGATATACGACCAGAACTTTTTTTGATTAGTAATTAGATCTTCGGATAAATTCATGGCTTGGAATTCTTTAAACGCATCGCGCATTGCCTTACGCACTTCCGCTCGTAACTGGACTAATTTAGCACGATTAGATGAGTCCCCCGATTTCTTCACCGTGGCATGTAAACGCCTTTGCCTCCTGAGCAAACGTTTCACTTCCTAATTGAACCAAGGGAAGTTCTTACTGACCTTAATACACTTCTTAGGAACAAACTGATTTAAACCGATCCATATTAGTTATTTTAAATTAAACCAAAGTTCCTCAACATTTGTACTTAGCGTGTAAGTTTCAAAATTTTTCGCAAAGTGGTCAACCACATCGTTTGTCTTATCGGAGCAATATGCGAGTTGCTCTTTGTCATGATTCAAATTCAGACTAGTTTTTAACCTTACCACAACCGCCTTGTGATCACTTATACCGTCTTCTATACAAACTGTATCTACAATATCAGGATTGCTAATTAGAAAAAGATCCAAAATGGACGAGGAATCTTTGTCGCACCGCGTTGGCTCTTCGATCATCTGTTCAAGAGATCTTTCTGCAAATGATTCTATTCAAATGAAGAGTGTGCATTAATGATACACGTTGTATTTCAGTACAGCAAAACTCTTAATATGTCGACTTATATTTCGCACCTATTCTGCATCGGCTAAGGTAACACGGTAATAGTTAGTAAAAATTCTACACTTAGATTCCTGCTTGGAACGTAGTTTCGTTCAGAAATGTTCATTAGTTATACACGCATTAGGCAGATGGTCGCGCTGGTTGGGAGGTTCATGGGAGGGTGGCAGGCTTGTAACAGGCGGCTATCGAAGTATGCTCGACTACTCTCGACGACTGCTTGACAGTAAAAGACACACTTTGATAACTTGTACTTCCCAAGCCGCCTCGGCGAACCTACAATTAGGAAGGGGACAGAAATCTTAAAATTTGAGCAATGTCCTGTCTGCACGAAGCCATTGCTTCACGAATTCAAATTTCTCTCGTTCAAATATATCTACTTTTAAAACTGATACCCTGCTTCCGAAATCAGTATTGCTGAACCACAAGTTGTAATTTTACTTCCTAACAAAAAACATTCATTTACTTCTCCAACCACAAGTGAGCTAATTTTTTTAATTGCTCTCGTAGTACTGCTACCAATTTTACTACACTTAATAACTTTATTTTGCGTTAGTCTAAGTTAAGACAAATATCCTCCTCCAATAAATTTCATTTCGCCATTCACCAATATCTCAGAATCCTCATTCTTATTTCTTAATTTGATAATTTAATCAGCACATCACAATAATAATTACCTCCTCTGTATAAAAATAATTCATCGTGAGAATATATCACAATTTTCCCTCATCCAATATTTAACTGATGTTTCCATAATATTTTACTTTTATTATTACAATCTGATTCCTGTGAAGATCGTAAATAATTATGCTGGTACAAATTTTAGATATTACTTCTTCTGCCCGATCTAACTATGCCGGAAAAGTTTTCTAAGTTTACAAATACCTTAAACATATTTTTGTTTTTCACCATCCATCTATTCAACATTAATCTGCAGTAATGATTTTTCTCTTGTTTCTCGAAAAAAATTGTAAATGATTTGTAACTCTCCTTATTTTCTTGTTAATTTCCTACTCCCTGAAGATTTTATCTGATCATTCTGTTGCCTTAATTGAATTTAAAAATTTAAAGCCATAACTTATATAATTCTTTATATTAAACAGGTTCTTCTGAATAATCGTTATGAAAACCGTAAATTTGCTTCCTTTCCAGCATAATGGACCAGCCGTTTCCCGCCATACAGTACATTTTTCTTACACATCGTCTCTGTCTTCTGAGTTTGAGGTTGCTTTCCATCAGCACTTTTAATGTTAATGTGCCTCTACATTTCTTCACATTTATCAAAATTCTCTTCAATTATTCTATGTGTAATCATATATATTAAATGCTAACATGTTTTTATCACACTTCTCTTGCAGTAGCTTATCTTTGGCTTTCTTGGGTTTCGAGATTATCGATTTATAAAATATCTGTTCTGTTGCTTTCCTGTGCTTTTTCTTCTGATCCATCAGTTCCAATAAATGTTCCTGAAGATTTGCAACAAGATTCTTTCCTTAGGTGCTACGTTTCTTTAAAATTTTGACTACTTCTCTTTTTTACTACAACACAGTTTTTTCTTCTAGCAGCGATTATTTTGTTTCTCAAAGATGTTGCTGTCTTGGTCTCATTAGAATAATGAAGCAAATGAGGAAACAAAACAAAACAAAAAAAAGACCTTAACTGAAAAAAGGTTGAAGGAAAAAGCTGCAGCGACTTTGAATGCTGATCTAAAATAACTGTAACAGAAATTCAACTCAAGTAAAATGTATATACTAAAGAAGCAAAGAAACATTTGCTCGCGGAAATAAAGTAGGTGGAAACATTGTATCGTAAAATATAGTAGTTGATGATGGGAGGAAGAAAAAGGAAAAGATATGAAGTCTTCACGAGTTTTCCACCATATAATGTTGAAGAAAGACTTCAACACTATACGGCGGAGAACCCGTGAAGACTTCATATCATCGATACGCCGTGAAAGCCTTCGTTCTTACAGAAGAAGGAAATGCTCAACTAAAGCAGGAAAGACCGGTAACCACATTTTGGAAATAAATACAGCATGTATTGGAAGAACGTCAAAGTTGCTGCATGAGTTTAAGAAGGAAACAGTTCTAGGCAAAGTAGCTGCTGCTTATAAGACGATCAAACATCATTCTGAATAAATGAATAAATAATTTATAAATGCTAAAGGAAGCCACTACGAAATTCAGAAGAAATAGCTAAGCGATAGAAGGAAAATATACAAACAGTAGGGGTAATTTATAGTGTCTAGGATTTAGAAGAAGGATTTAATAATGTTAGATATGGCAAGATACTAAACATTTTAAGGAAGTAAGATATAAAATTGGAAGAGAACAGAAATACGTAGATTTTACAGGATACTGTTGGCTACAATATTATCCAAAGATTTTTTTTAAATAGCTGTTCAATGATTCATAAGCAAACTTTCAGTATAAAGCTATTCGTTGAGGCTACTATCCTTTTAACAGACAACTGTGACAATATTAAGAAATTCACCTGTTCTTAATAAATAGCTGCTTATGTAACACAACCAGTATGGCACACGGCCAGTACAGAACACTTCACTTATGTTCACTTCTTTATATATTAAGAAATTACACATAAATTGTCATATTAGTCTAATACACAATGAAGCACAACTTATTATTCCCAAACTTTATACATCCTTAGATTTAACACATTTCTCAGCCACTAACTTTTCTCTGTTTGCGCTTGGGTGAGGATTTTCTGCCTATTGAATACAGTCGGATACACCCATCATAACATTTCTTTATCTCAGCTTCTCTCCATTGTATGCTCCCCCAGCATGATCTCCA
Organism: Vandiemenella viatica; assembly: GCA_031002005.1. Classification (NCBI taxonomy): domain Eukaryota; kingdom Metazoa; phylum Arthropoda; class Insecta; order Orthoptera; family Morabidae; genus Vandiemenella; species Vandiemenella viatica. The sequence continues at coordinate 204,018,617 of CM061921.1, read as the reverse complement.
TTGCGACTTCACATGCACCAGGTCCTCCACATTAAAATTGGTGGGTTTATGTCCCCTGTGATATCTCTTCTTTATTTCTGCTGCCTTTTTCTCTATGAAATATCTTACTCTCTTTTTCAACTCATCACACCTAATCTCTTTTTCATCAGAAAACGTACTGCTTCCGTTATTAAGATCTGTGTCCCCTCATTCTTCAGTACTTGTCCCCACTTCACCTTTTTTTCCCTTCTCTTCCAGTTCTGCAGTTCCTCTTCTAGTAACAAATCTATTATGACACCTTTACTTTCCTAGTCAGTTAAACCTTTATTGTTTTCGTTACCAAATTAAGTCTTCTCACTCTTTTTAGATAAAATTTAACTTGGCCACGTTCACTCCAATTTAGCAAACAACTTTCTTCTTCAAATACTTTCCTACATCTACGTTTCTCTCTTTGCTGAATTTTTTAAATTCATCTGTTGCTTCCATAAACAAAACTTTCACTTCTTCTTCGGTCTTCTTTATCATAAAATATGTACGTCACTTGATTCATTTTCATCTTCATTATTTCCTTCGTCTCTACTTAACGCTCCATTCTCTTCTTGTTCACTCAAGCTGCTACTCACTTACATTCTGTCATGAATATTATCCACTGCTTCCTTTCTTCATCTGCTTCTGCGAAAATATCTTCATTTGTTGCACTTCTTAATTCTTTTTCTAGAGGCTTCTCTTCATCATCAGTCTTTCATTAAATCTTGCTAGCTAACTCCAATATTTTCCTTTATTTCCAACTGTATTTAGAATCCGCCTGAATATTCCAACATTTGTTATTTTCAATAAGCTCAAGCATTTGCACTATTTCAGATGTTCGTCTTCTTTTACTGGTTCTTCAACAGTTCGGTATCCTTGTTTTACATTTTCTTTTTCCATTTCGGCCATGTTACAACAACTATCATTCCTTCTTCGGCCTTTATGATGTTTTCTTTTTACGTAATTTGTTCCTTTATTACAATTGTCCGCTTCTGCTCAAACCTTTACAGTCGCAGTGCTGAGTTTTACAATTTTCTTTCTTCTCCCTCTCTTCATGCCTTCTAAATGGAATATTATTAGGGTTATGCATCTAATAACCACTTCAAACACACTTCCATTTCTATTATTCACATTACTGTTATTATTAATATGAACGGCGTCTGGCCTCCTAGGTAAATATCTCTTCTCTCGTTCGCTTGCATACCCGGGATTTTCTCTCGGAGCTTCAAAATTCACTCGCCTGTTATTCCTATGGTTACCTTCCCTTCCACTTATATCTAAAAAATCTCTGGCTATCGGCCGAGTGCTGTTCTGATGTCGTACTCCACTAGTCGAGTCTTTCGACCGCATCCAAAATTTCTTCTATGTGATCAGTATATCTCGCATGGATCTTATTAGCTTCTGCATTAAGACTTTTTTCATCAGTGCTGACACCATCCTCAAAATACTCCAGTTGTTTTACCATCATTTCGCAGTACTCTCTGACATTCTCGTCGCGCCTACTATAGTTACGTCCATTTCGGAAATCACTTTTTACTTTTTTTTATCCAAAAATATAGCCAGAAATTCTTAAAAATCATTACATACGTCGGCGACATCACAGCTGCAAGAATGAGTCAGCACGCAATGTGTTCTTTACATATCTTATTTTTTCCTCATCCGACGATTGTACCGGCAAATCTTTTTCGCAAATTTTTAAAAATAACACTGGATACACACTGCCTCCAATCGCAAACTTGATTTCAGACAGGTTAATGTTATTGTTGCTTTAGGGCGGGTCGACAGGGAGGTCATTAGCACTATACCAGATAGCTTAAATTGGCTGTACGATACACCGTGGCAACTATAGTGATCAAGGTCTATCAGCTGCCTAAAAAAACTCGTATTTCTCAAGTCAGTATCCAGATCGGGCGAGCATACAATGGTAAAGTGCCAACACCGGGAGAAATAGCACGCCGATCAGCAAGTCGCCATTTATTAAGCGCTGCAATTACTGCAAAATGGTAAAAGATTTCAAACAGCATGCTAACGAGGAGAATTGCCTTCTACACCCAGTGGTAATACGAATGGTAAGAATCCACTTAAACCCTCTGGTTAGCAACAGCGGGGTATCTCTCCAAAAGTCTTTCCATCGGCGTAATTGCCACCGTAGCGGCAGTCGCAGACAAGAAGATGATGCCTGACGTCTGATACAAAGGTGAGCTCTGCTATGATAGGGGGATGTGGGTAATCATATGGCAAACCATGTGGTCATAGTCATGTTGGCATAGTCTTGTAGATATATTGTCAGTATTCCAATTATTTTGGGCTGCAAGGCGCCCATAAGTTACATGCTCGCCCTTGTCCTTTGCCATATTTCTAAAGCCCCAGTTTATCGCATTACCATTTTCTTTTAAAGCCAATTAAATATTGTATATACTCACATGTACCATCAGATCACTGCTAATGCACATAAATGTGTAAATATTTAATGGCCGTCGTGGTGATTTATTCTAACATTCTCCACCTTTCCATTATAAATATCTGAATATACTATGCCACGCACCCATTCAGATATTGGAATAGGGACCTATGATGATTATAGACATCAGAACCACGGTAGACTTCTAGGATCGACCCTTATCCACGCCGCCAGAGGAAGTTTACCCTGCCCGCTCATGCTCTCGACCGACAGGGTTATTATTAAGCCAATAACAGCAGCTCACTTCTGTTCAATATTTTTGACTTTGTCCGTTGCCGTTGTTACACGTCGATCGCTCATCAATACATTGGCCTCCATTCCAGCGAATATTTTATCCGCTGCTGATGCTCCTTCATCGATTGCTTCAATCTCTTTTTTACATTCTTCATTGTTTCACTGAAATTCCTGTTTGTTATTTTTTGTATTTTCTCGATTCATTCCATGTTTATTTTCACTTCTTCTTTCTGCTTTATCATTTCTTGTGTAACAACTTTTCCCTTCTCTTCAACATGCTGGTAAATATCGTTGATTCTTATTTCCATATCTGTCTGTATTAAATTTACACTTCCTCTTGTCTTCATCACATAAAGCCACAATAAGTTTACCTGGTCTCGTACTTAATCTTCTTTCAAAAAATTGGTTGCACTTTGTCTGAATTCCGTAGAATTGTGCTTGAGAGGTGGAGCCGGGATAAGGCAATCGGACAATAATAATTGACTCCCAACACCGAATACATTTACACATACAATATTACTTTATTTACGATCACTTTGTAACGCTTCACACTACTTCTTACAAGCACTTTCCTTCACAAGTCTTCTATTGGTGCAACTCTTTCATGCCGTATTAGACACTTCACAAATCAATCAGTCTGTAATGCATGAGTGAGGTCATACACAATTCATATGCCTCCCACCTTTACTCCATCTAGTGGACACCCTCTCTCAAAGATAATAACACTTTTTCTTTTCACTTTCCAAAGATATTCAGACTCACTTCCTAGTTTAAACCACAGATGAAGGAATATATGGAGACGACGGAAGGGACCTTCACCAGGCACTGGAGTGAAACCGGTTAGAGAGAAGTGGGGTGTGGAGGCCGCCATATTACTCGGCCGTAGAAACACGGAGAATAGGCACAAACACCTCAAAGAAATCATAAGACAACCGCGGCACCGCAATTTGACGATGGATTATTATGTAACTCGACGATACAGATAAAAAATGAGGAATATTTTTTTTAAAAAAACTTCGTTCTAGAGAATTACTGTCTCAAAAGTGAGTGGTTTCGGGTTGAAATTCAGAAGAAACATTTGCCCAAGGTCAAATTTGATGATAGATTCTTATTATTATTATTCTCGTGTCAAAAACATCAAAACACACAGTTAAATACATTTTGTAAATCAACAACTTTAAACACACTTGGCCCAGTACTTCGCAACCTCAATCGCATTGTGTGTTGCTTGAAACAGGTCTTCGTTGTTGCAGGATGATGGGCACATAGGGCACTCGAGCATATGATTCATAGTTTGGTCTTCTCATTGATCCTACCAGTATTAAATGCGAATGTGGAGAAGACCAAACTATGAATCATATGCTCGAGTGCCCTATGTGCCCATCATCCTGCAACAACGAAGACATGTTTCAAGCAACACACAATGCGATTGAGGTTGCGAAGTACTGGGCCAAGTGTGTTTAAAGTTGTTGATTTACAAAATGTATTTAACTGTGTATTTTGATGTTTTTGACACGAGAATAATAATAGGTCTAAAATCTTTAGGATTGTTTCCTTCTTTTCCAGGTTTCAGCAGCGCAATGACTCTCGTCTTCCGCTACCCCTTCGGAATTTGATATGAGCTCATACATTTGTTAAAAAGCTGTAGAACCCATTCTTTGGTTTTATATCCGAAGTTCTTAATTTGTTCTGATCGTATGTCATCGAGGCCTGCCGACTTTCCTGTTTTGCACTCATGAATAATCTTTTCCAACTCTGACATACTAAAGGGCTCAGTGAGGTTGTTCATATCTTCCTGACTGTTTCTGTTCGTTTTTCTTTGTTTTTTAGATTGTCCACTTTTATGAGTCTCCTTCCCGTTCATGAATAGCTGATGTGCAATTTGGTTTGCGTTTATATTGGAATGTCCAGTGGTCTTCGATGCATCATTGTTGAGGCGTTTTAGAAGTCTCCATGCCTTGTGACTATCTCTTTTCAGGTCCAGCTCTTCTAATGTTTTGATCCAGCGGTCTCTTTTTGCTGCACTTAGAGATGAGATAAGTTGATTACCAGCTTCTATTGTCTTTTCACCAAATGGATCATCTTGGAACAGTGTTTTATAAACCATGAACTGGGCAGCTAGATCTGAGGTGAGACCCGGAATATATGATGATCGGCAACCACGGGGAATGAATCTTCTGGAGCATTTTTTCACAGTTGCAGTGAATGTGTCATATGATTCTGGTGTTGGTTCAATAGTAGACACAGCCGCATCCAATATTTCTGTGAACATGGACCAGTTAGCTCTCTTGAAGTTATACCTCCTGCGAAATGGAACTCTCTGGGGTCTTACTGTCGCAAACACTTCACACATTATTGGCCTGTGCTGCGTGTTTGGTATTGGGCTACATAGAGACTTCACACATTGCTGGCTGATGTGATTACTGCTGAATATTAGATCAGGGTTGTAGCCCCGTCTCCATCTCCCACTGTTGAAAGATGCTGGCAGTTTGGGGTCATGTACGATAGTAAGTTGATTTACATCTGCCCATTCTTCTACTGCAATGCCATTCTCATCATTGAAGTCGTAGCCCCAAGCAGTACAATGAGAATTAAAATCTCCGATAACAATCTGCAGATGTTGATTATGGAAATTAAACGGTGGTTTGACAGTGAATTTACTGCTGGGTGGTTTATATAAAGATGAGATTGTGCAGTTTTTAAGCTCAATGGTGAGGACTTCGATGTCATTCTCCTCTGTGAAGGCCGTGGACAGGATCTGAACATCTGGTCGGACAAAGATGGCACTTCCGTATTTATGGTGAGGTCTCTCAACCGTGCGGATCATTCCATTTATTTTAGGTCGGCGCATTTCAGTACTTCTATGTGTCTCTTGTACACATAAAATGTGGCATTTGTGTTGATTGCATTGGTCATGTAGCAATTCTTCCTTGGCTGATGACATGCCTTCAATGTTGATGGAGACAATCTTTAACTGTGGCCCTGACAAGGGCTCGCTTATTGATGTTTCTGGTGTGAAAGGTTTGGCCGGCATTATACCGTTGCCCAGGGATCGCCCGATTGCTTCTGATAACGTTTTCAAATCACAATCTTCGGGTAGGCACCTTTCATTATCCCCATAGATTCTTATGTAACACGACGAGACAAGTTAGTGGCCTATGTAAATTTGCTAGCAACATCAGTGGATTTATCTTCTTACCATACATCAAAAGTCAGAAGTTTAGATGAAAGTTGTTTACATCGCGATACACATTGTGTCACTCACTAACATAGTGCTCATAAAATTAGTAACAACTCATAACAAATAAATTGTTTGCACCCTTCTGGTACACGCCGCATTTCAACCTACCCACATTTCCCATTAATATTGCCGCTACAAAATCAAACTATGTGGACAGATCTAAACACATTAAATGCATCGCGAACTACATTTCGGGTAACAACAATGTTTTCTTCATCATGTTTAGTAGTTCACACAGCACAAATTATCACAATTAATTTCATCGTACACTTTCAGTGTAAACTGAAACTGGACTAAAGCAAGCACATTCACTGTATAGCGATGTAAACTTGTTCCGCTTAAATTATACTTTCAACACTTGCTTACAATAAGTAGTAACATATGCTGATTGTCTACACTACATCAACAAATATTTGAGAACGATATCATCCTATTGAGAGCAATGAATAAATTTATAGCTATTAGCACTAGTCTTGCAGTTATGTATCAAACACTTCACGAACAATAATTACAATGTGATTTAGTTACGAAACGTTATTCCAGGTTGTTTCCTATCTTGTCTGTTTGTGAAACCGAATGCAACACAACTTGGCATTATAGAAAACTTCTGAATATTAGAAAATGAAATATTCTCATCAGGAAACACAGTGGAAACAGCCCAATGTTTTGGGCCAATCCCTATGGCTGCCGCGCATGCGCAGTAGCAGACGAGTTTTTAAATGAGGATTCACCGATTTAGCGTTATTTCGTCTCCATATATTCCTTCGTCCATGGTTTAAACCACATACTTTCACTGCAATATACGTATTAACAAAAACAATTTGCATTACATCTCCATAATAGGTTTAAGGAATGACAAAAAATTAGACATCGAATGCATTTTATATGAAAATATCTAATAACAATATATCGGCTCAGTGTGAAAGGAAACTATGTTTCTTTAAACCCCTCCCCCCCGGTCAACTGTCACAAAGATTCCACTTTTTCTCAAATTTTCTGTGATCCATTTTGCACCATTCACTCCTTCCAGTACTCAATTCACCCTTTACAACTCTTAATCCCTGCAGTCACTCTTTATACAATTTCAAGTCACTCATATTCCTTAGTCCCAACATCCTTCCTGATTTTGCATACTGAATGTGAAATGTCTGCTGATGTGGCCTTCCTACAATCATATGGGGTCCCTCGTATACGTTAATTTTTTTTTTTATTTCTGTATTAACTCTGAGGGATCGTCCACGAGTCTTCACTTCGAATTCACTCATTCTTCTGAGTCTTTATAATATTCTTCCACTACTTGGAGCAACCATCCTTTCTCCTTCATCTTCACTTTCCCTCTCATTGCTTCAGCTTCCTTACGTTCTCCATCAACCGCTCATCGGTCTGCTAATACTTTCTTCTTCATCTCCACTTTCCCTTTCATTGCTTCCCCTTCCTTACTTTTTTCATCACCCTTCTTCCCTTTTAGGAAATGTTTCATATCGTCTTCTCCACTCTTCTCCTTATTCGCCATTCTTTTCCCTGAAAGTTCATGGTATTCCTCCTCTTCTTCACTTTCTACTCATTCTAACAAATTTTCATAATCCCCCCGTGTTTTGTTCTTTCTTCCACTTTTTCCTCTTCCAACTCGTAAATTTAATCATAATTAGCAAGTAAAACAAATTTTGTAGTTTGCCTCAAATTCTTCCAAAGATTTTGTAATTTAAATGTTCATATTTACAATGCATACCATGCCGAAACTCTTGTTTGACACACCACCATTTCCCGTCGGACCAGTATTTTCTCAAAAACACTTTTGTACATTCCTTACATTTTCTTCAGCAGTCATTCGCCACATACATCCATTACCAAACTTCCCTCTTCACAATCATCTGCATATACTCGATTTTACGTTCCTCCGCCCAGTATCTTGTCCATGAGTCTCAATATACTTTTAATACCAAGCACGATCTTATCTCCCTGCCAGATTCAAACTTCACCTCAGACTGCTTCATTTAAGCAGAATGCACTGCGTTGTCGACAGTGGCGTCGGTTTTCCGACTTAAAGCATAGTCAAGCCGATGATTCAACTCCGTTAATTGGTTTGCCGAATTTTTGTATCACGGCACTTTCCCGCGCAAATTTATTTCTTGGTGTACACCCGCAATACTGTTTCCTTGTTGCGGACTCTGAATTACGTTCTCGATTTTGTTTTTCGTACTCTGTTACATTTCTTTTATAATCTGTTCCATACACTGGTTCGTAACTTCTAACTTCTGTTCCAATTTTTGCTGTCTTTGTTTAATTTCTTGCTGTCCTTGCATAAACACTTCTTTCATTTCTCTTTTGATTTCTTGCTGTTCTTGTTTAATTCCTAACATGATCATAGACAGCATTTCTTCTATGGAACTACTCTTTCTTTGCCACGATTTCTTTCATTGCAACTGGCTGTTGCAGACTCATGTAAAGTACGAGTTATACTACCCTCATAGCTAGATCCTTCACGGCACTCAAACCCCTAATCCGAGATGTTATTTAATTTTACCGAAACCCTTGGATTTTCACTAATTTTAAAATCCATTTCTGTAACTACCTTCTCCCCGGCGACTTCCAAAGTTTTTTCATCTATTATTATTTTTAGTCTCAAAAGAATTTCTTCAAGCTAAAACAGCTTACTTCCCCAAAATCAATCACAGGGAAAAACAAATTTCAAATAACTTCCCCAAAACCAGATGTACCAGGCAACGCAGTAGTGATTTCAAAGCTGTATCAAAATAAAGGACCACCATCAACAAACCCATTACCTGTACATAAAATTCAACATTTATATATATGTACGTATATGCATGCAAGAGCCAAGTTTACAACTTATCATTACACAATTAATCAATTTCTTTTACAAACAGTTTAGTTGGCATGACTGTACTGAAAAGGCAATAACAACAAAAAAACTGTTTTCTCTGTACCGGTATTTCTCGTCTTTACTTTCAGTGAAACATTAAACACTTTATGCAACCAAAAGTACATTACCATTATTAATCTGATTGCTTAGTTTTCACTTCAAATTACGGTCTGTTTAACTATATTACTACAATTCACTTTTTTAATTCACGTCTCTACTTCACTTTAATAAAACTTTTGCCTTTATCTTTACAGAAACTTCGGACTTTTTACTTGAATTTACTTTGTCTTTCACCCGTGTTATTTAAATTGTTTTTTCTTGATCCTATCACAGATTTTACGGCTTGTTTCATTGCCGAATTAATTCATTAGTTCTGCGTCTGGGCCAGGTAGTCGCCACATGTAAAAATACATCCCCCACATACAAGTTTACCAGGCCTCGTACTTCCTCTTCTCTCGAAAAATTGGTTCTACCTTGTCTGAATTCTATAGAATTGTGCATTAGAAGTGGAACCGTGATAAGGCAATCGGACAATAATAATTGACTCGGAACACAACACTCAATTATTTACACTTACAATATTACTTTACTTATGATCACTTCGCAATCACTTTCCTTCATAAATCTTCTGTTCATGAAACTGTTTTACTGACTTATTAGATACTTCACAAATTAATCAGTCTTTAATGCGCGAGTGAGGCCATACACACTTCATATGCCTCCCACCATTACTCCATCTAGCGGATTCCCTCTGTCAAAGATAATCACACTGTCTTCCTTCTAACTTTCCAAAGACACCCAGATTCACTTACTAGTTTAAACAATATACCTTCTCTTCGATATATTTTTTTAAAATTAATAGTTTATTAAATTACGTGTTATAATATTGCAGTTAACACCCATACAAAGCATACACTTCGACTTATAAGCAACTAAATTGAACTCTCGCGCTCACAGAAATATACATCCACAGGCAGTGCTGCATTCGCGACGTACTCAGCGCTCAACTTCAGAACATTCTAGTCAAAAATTTATTTCTATCACACCTCCTTACACTTATCTCGAAGGATTTATAACAATTTACATTCAGCATCTCTCTAAACTTTGCAAATCTATCATTATATAATGAATTTGTAAATATATCCGCAATGTTTCCATTTGAGTCTGTTTTAAGAATATCTATTACACCACTCATATAACACTCATTCACAAAATGGTAGTGTACTGCAATATGCTTGGAGTTTTTTGAAAAATTACCATACTTAGCAATATTTACTGTTCCCAAGTTATCTTCATGCACTTGTTCTTTGAGGTTTACAGTAAAAGTTTTCAATACATCTAAAAATAACTTAATTTTAGTAACAGCTAATGCTATATTCTGCAAAAGTGGAAGATTTCGTGACACTTTTTTTTTTATTTCCAACACATGGGGTTTCCAAATAATATAATTACATACACTGCAATCTAAAATTTTAACATTTTCAAACTTACAGAAATTTAATTTCAAATCTTTTGTTTAATACAAATACTTTAATATTCATAATGCATACTTTAAATGGATTGTACTGAAACAATTCTGAAATTTGCTTAAGTAATTAACACCATAACTGATATCAGGTATAGTTCCTGAACTTGTGTACAAAAGAGCACCTATCAAGTTTCTGTACCTAGTCTTGACATACTTCATGCACAGGTTCTAGCCCTATATTTACCTCTATTGGTGTAATATACAATATTGAGTTAACAATTTTGTACTTCGAAGCTAAGGAATTGATGTAATGTTCCTGACTCAAACTCATAAAATTGTCTCTATGATTTTAATCTGTCTTAATTCCTAGATAAGCATTTACTTCACCTAAGTCTTTTATTTCGAATTGCTTTAACAATAGATTCTTGATCTTTTCTATTTTCTTCCTTTTAATACAACAAATTAATAGGTCGTCAACAAATATGATTAAACAAATTACATCATCTCTAGCTATCAAAGTATACAGACAATAGTCAAACTGACATCTTACACAACCTAGATTTCTCAAAAAATACGTCAAAACAATCATACCATGCTCGATGACTTTCTCATAAAAGATACAAAACTTTATTCAACCTACAAACTCTATCAGTACCATCCTCATACCATCTCCGCTTCTGCTTGTTTATATAGAGTTCTGATAAAACTTTACCATTAAGAAACGCAGTCTTTACATCCATTAGTTCTATATTTAAACTATTTTGACAACAGTATGAAAGCAAAAGTTTCAATGTTACTTATCAATTGGTGAATAAATGTCAACAGACTTCCTTTTCTCGAAAACCCTTCACAGCTAGTCTTCCATTATTAGTGTTTGCTGTTTATATATAAAACTACTTTATATCAAAAGCATTCATTGGTTTAATTACTAGTTTCCATGTTTTGTTTTTATGTAGACAATCAATTTCCTTATCTATTGCTTTTTTCCAATACTTTGACTCGTTACAATTAATCGCCCCCTCAAAATTTTCTGGCCTGTCAACACTGCAAAATTCACATAAATAAAATTGCTACAGACACAATCATTAAATCTATCTGGCATTTTACATTCTCTGCCTCGAGTTCCTCATCATATTTATCATTGTTTAAAACTTCTTTAGCAACACCTTCTTTCCTCTTCTCATATACCGGTTCATTTTCGTTAAAAACCTCGATGTTGACGAGTCCTAAAGCCCGAACAATAACAATAACAACAACAACGGTTCATTTCCATTGTTCATCCTTTTAGGACTAGAACATTCTCTCTTTGCATTATAGCCCTTTAAATAAATACATCAAAGATCATTCTCTATCATATCGACATGTCATGCGACAATAATTTTATTTTCAACTAATACTCTGTAACCAAGTCCACTAGAACCTATTAAAATTCCCATATCAGCTTTACGATCCCACTTTTACTTTCTCAATTGTTCTGCTACTAGTATAAAAACCCTGCTCCCATAGCAATACAAGCAGTATTTTATTTGTCCTCTAAATCAAATACATGTACATTATGTATAATGATATCAGACATGTCAATTATAAATTAAGATATTTATATTAATTACTTAAGTTAGTGTATTTCAAATATTCTTCTACAGAGTAAAAGGAGTGATATTGAAGACATGACATCAACAATTTCCCCTTTGGATGTTACTTTTATATTATAGGGTAATTTATTGAAAACCTCAATCCCTATGTGAAAAGTTATATTTTGATACATTTTGTTTTTGTATATATAATGTGCAAATCTAATTGCTCCCTGGTGTAACGTTCATGTACATCATTTTTTTTTCAGAGCTACATCTGTACCTATGACAATATTCCTATAAACAGAATGGTTTCAATGATGTAAATGCTTTATAATTGGAAACTATTAATATATTGAAATAAGGGTCTACAAGATTCCCATGTTTTGTGATTCGTCATTATTCTTATTGCTCTCTTCTCAATTTTAAAAGTACTTTGTGCATATGACAATAAACCCCAGAATATAATTTCATACTTTATTTGTGAATAAAAATGGTCAAAGTATGCTTTTTTCGAAGTTTGTTTACCACTGGTTAATTTTGAAATACTTAATGCATAACAGGTTTGATTTAATTTAGAGTTCAAATATTGAATGTATCTGTTCTATTTAACATTAGGTTTAATTTATAAACCTAAACATCTTGAGTTTGCTATAGTCTGATTGTTCAATATGCTATTTGGGTTGGCGGGGTTCCTGTTTTGAGGAGTGTGGAAATTTACTGCTAAAGTTTTATTGCAATTTATTATTAGATAGTTGTTTTTGGACCAAGCAGATAGCTGTTAGGTGGTTTCATAAAAAGGTACCTGATGTAGCATCGAGCCCGGATCGCCCGAATTGCAAGCATGGAAAGCTACTTTGCTTCAGACACAGCCACTTTAGATGTTTAATATTCGGTTAATTTCCTAGTAAAATTTCGCAGGGTGTCTTGCTTTCAACATTATTCTATTTGATTACTAGTTGAAAGATAACGCCAATGCAACTGTTTCATTTATTTATTGATGCGTCGTACGCGTTTCACCTCTCATCGAGGTATCATCAGCGACGAATCTGTGTTACAGTTTTATCCTATTTTTACGTAATTATGAGCATGAGATATTTTATAGCTAATGGTTACTTACTGTTTACATTTTTTAATACGGTATGCAGCTGCGCATCTCCGTTTTCCCATCAAACCACCCACACAATCACAAACAAGCTGCAATATGTTTCATGTTAAACAGATTAAACAGAATCCCACAAACAAAGAACAACTACCAAATAGAACTCAACACAATAAAGGAAATAGCAACAAAAATGGATATGAACCACACACAGTTGACACAATAAACAGAAAAATAATCAACCAAATTAAAAAAGAAAAAATAATAAGCAACACAACCAAACTGCAACCACATAGATCCTACCAGAAAAACACATCTATAATACACACAGTCCAAACAAACACACAAAGGACACAGGGCAATGATAACAAAAGGAAATGGTATGCAATGACATATTCTAACAAATACACACATCGAATCGCAAACATTTTCAAAAAACAAGGCTTCAACATTGCACTGCGAACTGACAACTCACTGCAAAGACAAATTAGACCACATTCAGACACAAACAAATACCAAAATTCAGGCATTTACCAACTCACCCGTCAAAAATGTGAAGCAATATACATAGAGCAAACACGAAGACAGTTCCAAATCAGGTACAAAGAGCACATGAGAGCATTAAAATACAGCAACCAATCCACATTTGCCGAACACCTCATAGAAATTAACCATTCACCGACAAATATAAACACAGATATGCAAATTCTCACTATCAACAACACACTCACTATACAGGAAAACTTATATATTCAAAAAGCAAAAAATGCAGGCAAACAAGTACTAAACTACCAAGTAAACATTACAAATAAAACGTTACTCAATATAATATACACAAACTCGACAGACAAAAGAAAATAAAGGAAAACTTTGTATATATATATATATATAAAAACCACACACATATACATGACACTTAAATATAAAACACACTAACAAAACCATCACACATACACGCACTTTTCAAAACTCGCGCTATCGGCACGAGACCTGACACATGCAAACAAGTTGGCCACAGTAGACAACCGAAGGACGCGAAAGCGCACCAGAGACAAGACATAAACAAACCAGCTGACGCCAACAGACGACGGAACGATGACAACAAACAATATTGTAAATATGATACAGGCAAAACATGCTTTGTATATGAAAACGGAGATGCGCAGCTGCATAACGTATTAAAAAATGTAAATAGTAAGTAACCATTAGCTATAAAATATCTCATGCTCATAATTACGTAAAAATAGGATAAAACTGTATATAAAAACTGTAACACAGATTCGTCGCTGATGATGCCTCGATGAGAGGTGAAACGCGTACGACGCATCAATAAATAAATGAAACAGTTGCATTGGCGTCATCTTTCAAATAGTAATTAATTAAGCAACTGCGGAAACATGGCCTGCAACAACATTGTATTTATTCTATTTGTTCTATATTTAAGATACCAAGCCACACAGAGTACTTCAGGCGCTAATCTCCTATCTACTTTTGATTCGGCTAGCAAGGACCATGACATATCTATTATTGACCTGTTGTATCTCTCGGACGTACCGTTTAATTCATGAACATAGGGTGGTCAAGCATTTAATGCAATTCCCTTTTCTTTTACATACTGGTAAACTTGTGAATTTATAAACTCTTTTCCGTTGTCACGTATCACTTTCTTGATATTTATACCTGTCAAATTTTCAATTTCATTTATACACTCCAGGAGACAATTATAAAATTCATATTTAGATTTAATAATGTAAACAGGAACTGATTTACTATAATCGACAATAAAAGTTAAAAAGTGTATTCCCCATGCTACTAAGAGTTGAGTGATGCAGTGTGAACTATTTCTAAATCCTCTTTTGTTCTATTTCTATTATTTTCAAAATATAAATTGTGAATTTTATTTTCAATAGAAACATTACATTTCATATGTTCTAACTATATTTTCAGGTAATCCAACTACTAATTGATTATTATACAAAGTTTTTAGATAGTTAAAATTTACATGGCGCAGTATGCAATGCCATCTCTCACTCCATAATTATTATTCACAATATTTACATTAACTTCTTTCTTAAAAATGCTATTTGTCATTTTATAGAGCCTACCTTCTTTCAAACAGATTACAGTTATCCTGTAGTCTTTGTCAAAAACTTTTGATATATTTCCTACAGATACAATTATGTGTTTTTTCTGTCATTTTAGTGCAACGAATCAAATTCCTATCCATGTCTTGAACAGAAAATACATTTTTCATTTAAAATGGAATAATTTTATCATAAAATGGAAAACAACTCATTATATTTCCTATTTTAGAGACTTTCAAATATTTTCCGTTGGCAATGTTTACCTCTACAGATTGTTTTAAGGAAAAAAACTCTCCGTTATTTACAACATGATCTGTACAACCGCTATCCAATATCCAATTAATTTTAATTTGATCTTTGTTACCTGAATTAGTTTCATTTTACGCCATAATGGACCTAATCTCTGTCGCAAAACTGCTAGTACTATATTCACTCTGCTGGTTAACTCAACCTCCCTGATACTGACCGTTTCTTGATCGGTGCTATTTTCTTCTGCCCCACTGCCTGTTGTTATAACCTTCACGGTGGTGGAAATTTCCTCTGCTGCTTCTGTAAGGGACTCAATTTTACTATATTACAATCTTGAATTTTACTTTGTCAAAGCTGAGCGAAGGCGTACCTGCCGTAAAACGCTGAACGGAAACACTGCCATTAGTTCAGCAGAGATCTTCGGCGCGTGTCTGAATCGCACGCGTAGCTAAGATCACCTTGCAGCAAACAACTTGTAACTTTTCCTATTCGTGTCTGATATGTGAGAGCGACAAGTCCGGCGTCGCGTCGGGTCGACTATCGATCGAGCCGCGAATACCCGTCAAAATTCTC
Source organism: Vandiemenella viatica (assembly GCA_031002005.1). NCBI lineage: Eukaryota > Metazoa > Arthropoda > Insecta > Orthoptera > Morabidae > Vandiemenella > Vandiemenella viatica. Next base: position 204,002,747 of record CM061921.1, on the reverse strand, counting down.
GTTCATCTACATGTCGTAGAATAATTACTACAACATACCCTAGCATTGCTGACATTACGTCGCATGGAGTTCGCGGATGTATTTTTCTTGTGACAGAATTACTACAATGTTGCAATAAACATCAAGTATAGCGACTTCAGTATTTTATTCGACTAGTGTAAAGCCCGTATGATTTTCCGTTCCCATCGAAGCCCAAAACCAATTTATTTAGGTGTCAGACAAGTACAGAAGACTAACAGTGTGGCGCATGAAGAAATACGTCGCAAGTCTTAGCCAATATGAAAAGACTAATTTAACCAAGTACATCCTATACACAGCCATCCTACAAAACAGCCATTACACTTCTTTAATACTGCCAGCTACGTTTTCATGTGCCTCTGACATTCGCTCCACCCGGATGACAGTCTCTCTTCTAATATCCTGATTTTCCTCATCCAAAATACTACTGCTCCTGACTGCTCGTACTAGATTTTTTCTCACAAGGAGACATTGCGGTCTCGGAAATTCAGCCAGTAAAGTAGTAAAGCACACTAGCAAGAAGATTCCGAGAGAATGGGCTCTAAAGTTTTAGGCGCAGCTCATATACTGGTTTTTCTGCCATGTCAGTGTAGCTAAGTGATGGAGTCTGAAGCGAACTAGCTAGCCACGCCGACGATCGAGGTTCGGTGCTACATCATGTAAGTTTTCTTAATTGTTTTAAAATTGATTAAAACTTTTTAATAAAGTTAATGACCTGAAAATTATCAATTAAATCATAAATATTTTAATTATATATGAAAATACTGTTACAGCCAGTTAATATGAAAATTAAAGATAAAATTTTATTATTAAAAAGTTTAATAATTTAGAAATGTATTTTTAATGGAAGCAAATTTAAACATTAATTACCACCAGAATAACATTTTGGGTAACGTTTTGTTTACATATTTTTTTTTTAGAATATTGTCTTCATTTGTCAATTTTTCACTTTATATAAAAGTACCAGAATGATAATTATCATAAAACCATTGAAAACAAAGAAAAAATTGACATTTTCCACAATTTATAAAGAAAGATTGTTTACACTAACAACCTTTGGTAAAAGATTTGTTGGAAAATATACTCAGTTTAAATTCATGAAAATTTATCTTTCGTCAGAAAGCCTGGAAGTGTACCAGGTATACCGGATCATTTTATTAAAAAGTTGCAGTCAGTTGATGATTCACTCTTGATTGTATTTTATGCGGTCTTCACTGGAATTTATTTCTCTATTATTTTCAATTAGATAAGCGAAATTTTGTAATCGCTTTATTAGATTTTTTACCTAATGTAAAAATAGACGTCGTGTGTTTGCCAATATTTCTAATGAATCCTTAATGCAAGGTGTGTTTCCAAATAGACTAAAATATGCAGTTGTAAAACCGTTGTTTAAAAAAGGAGAAGCAACATGTGTAGATAACTATCGTCCCATTTAATTACTTTCAGGATTCTCAGATATTTTTGAAAAAGTCATGTATTGTAGAGTTATAAAAGATGTTTCACAAAATAATATGATCACAATTTGGGTTCTAGAAATGGCTATATATTCATTTTTAAATAACACATTTGCGGAACTGAATAATAAAATGAGCCCAATAGGAATATTTGTGATCTTGCAAAAGCATTTGACTTTGTAAATCATGAGTTACTTTTGAAGAAAATGGAATACTATGGTATTTATGGAACCGCCAGTAAATGGTTTAAATCATACAAGTAAAGTTGCTTCATCAGACTGGGAGAAAATAAAACATGAAATTTCACAAGGTTCTGTCCTAGGACCCCTCCTCTTTTTGTTGAACATCAATGACCTTCCTGGAAACTTATTTGAGTGTTTTATTTGGAGATGACACTAACCTGACTATGAGAAAAACACCAAACAGCAATCTATAATTTAATGTAAATGAAGTACTTAGTGAAGTAGCAAATTGGTACAAGGCAAATTCATTAAAATTAAATTTTGAAAAAAACACATTATATTAGGTTTAAATCAAAAAATTATGCACAGCCAGATTTACAAGTAAGCTATAAAAATAACACAATATTAGAAACAAAAAGTATAAAATTCCTTGGTATTAAAATAGATGAGGAACTCTGTTGGCACGAACATATCACTTCACTACTGAAGAAGTTAAGCAGTGCCACCATTGCAATACGAACACTTTCTCTAACAGCAGATCTACAATTAAGGAAACAAGTGTACTCCTCATATTTTCATTCAGTGATGTCATATGTGATAATTTTTTGAGGAAACTCTTTAAAAAGTAAAAAAGTTTTCATAGCACAGAAAAGAGGTATTAGGATGTTGTGTAGGGTAAAACCAAGAACTTCTTGCAGACAACTATTTAAAAAACTCATTCTTACAATGACTTCTCAGTATATATATTCTCTCATGTGTTTTGTCATAGATAATTTTACCCTGTTTTCTTCTAATTCAAGGGTTCGCAGAAATAATTTGCACAAAACACAAACATCTCTTTCGTTAATACAAAGAGAAGTTAATTATTCTGGTACACATGTGTTTAATAAACTTCCCAAGAGTATAAAACAGTTTACAGATAATAAAGATATATTCAAAGAAAAACTGAGAGATTATCTTATTGGCAACTTCTACTCCATTCAAGAATTTGAACAAAATTATTAATTGTATTCAATATGACTTGCAAAAATTCAGTTGTAAAAATTAAAATTTATTGTTATTCTCTGTATTTGTCTTTGTAACATATAATTGTTTTTACTATGATTATGACTCATATTGTATGTATGTGTATTGTAGTATGACACTTCTAGTTCGAATTATTAATAGCAGAATAAACCTGATAATACTCGGGCGTCAATTATATGTATGTTTTATTCAAAAAGTTTTTATTCAATGTGCAAAAGTAATGTGGATTTAACCAAAGTGGGTATTCATTTATTTGAGCACTGAGGAAACAAGTCAATTACTGAATTTTGTGAATGTCGCTATTTCAAGCCGTCCTTTTTGAGGGACAATCGTTTGTTTCTACCACGGCGCCGGTTTATGGAGAGCGAACAATAAGGCGAGACAGCCGGCTTACCCTTTCCAGGTGCCAGCAAAACAGGTAGCCGCTAGAAGCTAACTGTTAGGACGCCCTCCCACGCTGTGACCCACGCGGTACAACCGCGGGAAGAATGGAGCAGTCGCAAGTCAACTATACCATGTGACTTCGGACCACCTTTTCCAGCAACAATCACTATAGCTCTTACGACTAAATTCTGGAAATTTTGTGTTCCGCATGTCCCCGAGATGCTGGCAGGGCGGGGCGATAGTTGAGCTGCGAGCTGAAGACGCGGCGAGAGGTCAATCTATTCTGGTTCTGCATTCTGTTCTGGACTGTGGTTTCTGCACACTGCTCTGGACACTGGTTCTGGACGCAGCTCTGGACTCAGGACTTCAGCCGAAACTGAGGAATACTATCTGGCAGCCAGGAGCGTTCGGTTTTCTGAATGCGGGAATATATCTCGCGAGCCGCGAGCCATCTCCTATCACACCGACAGTTTCCGCAGACTCAATTGGTAATGTGTTTAGCTATCGAAGCCATAGCCTGTGCATTTTAGGAAACTGTTAGGGACCCGTAAGCGACTTGAGACATCAATGCTCAAAGTTGATGAGTGAAACCCACTGAGCTAAGTGTATAAAGGCCTGTTTATATAAAAGCATGTTTGTCTGTGGCCATATTTGTTCATACAAAACGTTGTATTTTCTTTAAACTTCTTTTTCAAATGGCATCTAATAACCATTTGTGGCGCCTAACGTATTGGCATCATAGCTCAAACTGTATTGAATTCTGTTGTTCACGAAGTTATTATAATGCAGCTTGAATATTATTTGTTCATGTAATTTTTATATTGATTATTTAAGTTGGATTTAACGTAAAGTTCATCATTTGTTTGCTTGCATAATTGGCTAATTGTAGCCCTGGGCGTTGCTTTGCCATATACGCAATGCTTGTATATCATGATTAACAATAAATTCGCTCAGGCATGTAATTGCCAGAGATCATTAATAAATATTTCATTGTGGTAATTTAACTGTGATCCTGAAAAATAATCAAAGTTCTTGCCGTATATTGAATTTAAAGTATCTATAAATTCAACCCTTTCAATTGATGATACAAAAAAAGGTGATGATAAAGATTTACTATGCTTCTAAAGTTAAATCACATTACTGTTACATTACTGTAGGGAAGGTACCCCTCCAGTATTTACCATAATATGTTTTACATCCAAGAGGGTCCTTTCTCAGCAGGATCCATGAAACAAGATTGATAAGTAAATAAATAAAAAAAAAATAAAAAAAGTAATACATTTGGAAGGAATCTCTTTATTTGTACAGGGTGGTGATTTCTCATCATCCTGAAAGATTTCATTAAGTAATTCAGCCTTTGTTTGTCCACCCCATGATCCAATAATTAAAAGAAACTGTTCTTTTCCCACATAAGACATTAATCAACGGTTGAGAAAGAAAATAGACAGTCCTATGTTTAGCTTCCCGGATTTCGAAGACATTATTACTATTTTTTTATATTGTTGCGCTTATTCGTATACTGGTTTTTGAACTCGGGGAACATAGTTACTGGTTGCTTCTTGTATAACAAACAAATCCTTGAGGTAGGACTTTTCCAGACAGAGTGAGAGCATGTTGAGTGGTATATGTATGCGTTACTTTAGTCATGTCGTGCGTTTTGACGAAAATAGTTTTGCTTCCCTTTTGAGTCAGAGTCCTGTTGTACACAGACTGACACTAACACCCTGGAAAGAGAAAACCGAAATAGAAGTATTTTGTCAGACAAAGAGAGTCGTAAAAATAGAGAGCAAAATGAATTTGTAAATGCTCTGAAATAATTTATCTATGTGGTCAGTGTTAATAACAAAATCTTTGATGAAATTCAATTTAAATGTATGGGTTCGAAAAGTGTCTGGAGAATCCGAGGTTTGTTCCTTTTTTTTTACAAAAATTTTGTCACTTTCCTTGTCGAACTTCATGCTTACTTTTGAATTATGAACCTAGCTGTCGGAAGCTTTAAAATCAAAATCTGTAAATTGTCCTGCTGCTGCTAAATCCTACTGTTGTAAATTCCGAGTAGTCACTTGATAATTCTCTCAAGTTTCAACAAAACGACCATGTGTCCAGGAATTGATTATTGTGTACTTACCAAGTTGATTTTATCCTTTTTTATTTTTTCTTCCTATTGGGATAAATATTCCTTCTTTTCTTCATCAGCCGCATCAATGTTGTAATGTCTGTAGATCCCACGTGAGGTGAATCCTTTGCGATATTAATAACTTTAATTTTACAATCCAAAGAAAGATTACCTACCCCTATTACTATTTTCATCTGGTTCATAATTATCTGATGAGCTACGGTCTTTGATTTTTTTCAAAAGGCTCCTAGTCACAGTTATCATTTTCATGAGTAAGCTCTTCATCAGTCACAAGCATTTCTATAGTACGTTAGTAAATTTCTTCAAACATCAACATTTCTTTATGAGAAATTGAAGTTGAAAATTCAGATGTAATCTAATTACTTTAAGCAAGCAAGCTTCCGTAATAACGACCGCACTTAAACTTCGAAATTTCACTGTATAATAAATCTTCACTGATTTTATCTGCAGCTTCTGAAACTTTCGCGATTTCTTCACTAACAGACATTTTCAATTCATGATATTTTAAAAATTCGAATACTATTTCACTGTAAAGAACGCTCGAATCTCTGCGGAAGTAAAAAATGAACTGATTGTCGAGAGGAATAAGGGTGGGTAAAACTGTATATATCGTACTGTAGCAGGTAAGGATCATTGTTCGAGTAGTACCGTTAGCATCTTGAAAATCCGTTATACTACTAACCTGCAACGTCTCATCCCGATCTGAATTTCCGAGATCGTAAGGTCTCCTTGTAAGTGAAATGTATTGGATTTTACGTCTTCCCTTCCGTCTTTATCAAGTCCATTAATCGAATTTTACTTTTAACAATTTCGACAATTTGATCTTCCTCTAACGGTCGAACAAATCATCCATGTAACTCAATAAATTCGGAAAAGTTCTTAACAAGTAATTTAACTGCTCCTTTTCAGTCACTTCCGCAACCACTGATTCCAACTCGTTCACTGTCTTTTCAAAGTTACGAAAGAATGTTGCTGTATCACTGTAGTCTTTTAAACTCACTTTGAAAATTTTTTGTTTAGAAATTATTTTTAGCGCTGTCGATTTCGTGGAGTACAATTCCTCGAATATTGTCACTACCACAACCCTAGTTTCCTTATCACTCACAAATTCCTGTAGCAGGTCTTTTTAATAATAGCAGAGTAATTTTGGGAATAATAAAATATTAGTATGATAATGAACTACCGGCGACATTTACTGGCAGCGAGGCACAAGCGAGCGGCCGGCGTAGTATGTCGCAAGAAACGTCAGCGAGAAATCGAGGTCGACGAGCAAGAGCTATGGAAGCTAGGCTCGTGGAGAAGGTTCGAGATTATGCTAGCTGTCAGGTTATTGCCCGTAGAAAGGGGACAGGCTACGTAACTGATGACATATAAGCGCGGGCCCACCGAGGCTCGAGGTCAAGTCGGAGGCAAGTCAAACTACGCAGTCACTATGCTGTTCCAAAGAACGAGTGGGGATCGAAGACAAGCCTCGCCCAGCTAGCTAGCCAGTCAGCCAGCCAGCCGAAGCCATTGTAAGTCCATCATTCTTGCATATTGGCAAAGTGCTTGGAACCTTGCTCGGGGCAATTGGATAATTGTAACAGCCTGCCTAGGAGAGAATAAAACTGTCTATGCACTTAGCCTCTTTCCTTGAAGTCAAGCCCGAGATCTTAAGCTCAAAGTAAATAGACTATTAAACTAGCCAAAGCCGAGATCGGAGTACCAGTCAAGGGAGGAGAAGCCACATTCTCCACCAAGTTAGTGCCTGGCTAACGCCCACAACCACTGGCCTAACCTAGCCATCCTGACGCATAAACAGCGGGATAAAATAGCCAATAAACGACATGTTACAATTGGTGCCAGAACAATTTGGAGCCAGGAAAGAGAAAAGACGGGAATTTAAGTAACTTACAAAATCTTGGTAACGAAGGTAATTTCTTTGGCTACAGAAGATCGCTTAAGTTGTATGAGTAATAGCAGTAAATTTTGAAAAGAAGAATTTAATCTTTAATCGGGCAATTAAAATGGTGGCATTGGTTTAAGAAAGTAATACGGCTGCGCTAGTGGATCGAGCGTAGAAGGAGGTCAGCGCAACGCGTCATCCAGTAGTCAGCTGTTCCAGCCAAATGGGAGCAGTGACGCAGCTGAGGGGTGGAGCCTTGCTGACGGGAGACGACTGGAGGGTCACCGGCCAGCGGCCATCACTGCAGTTCGAGTCCGTAACACACCGCTAGGAGCGGCGGGAGAGACGACGAGTGACAGCAGCTTTGGACGACGGTGGCGATATACGCGGTGAGTAAAAGTTAACCCCTCTAAATAGAACGGACGGTCAATCCTCCATGACAGTGCAGGAAGCTGTGAAAGATTTAAATCAGAGAATGGAAGATTTAGCTGTATAAGCGAATCTTGCAAAGATGCCGGAAATTTGCAGTTAATTAGTACACTTTTGTCGCCTGGTATCATCTTTTCGGGAAATCCTGGGGAAAACATTCGGGATTTCCTTGATCGATTGAATAACGTATTTAGCATGTTTAACTTGTCCTCAGATATTAAAATAAGAATCTTTAAAAGTCGGTTATTTGGAATTGCATGTACTTCTACTAAAATACTAGAAAATGTGTTTAAAATATAATATGATATTCTATGCTATGTATTTAAAATATGCTTAGCGGGCGGCAAGTGTTTCACAAAAATTTGAATCTTGTTGCCTGTGAATAACCTCCAATTAAATTTATAAACGAGTAGAAGTGTACAATGTGTAAAATCTTAGTTGCTTACGTTAGCAACCCTCACGAGCGCGTTATAAAGTTGAAACAGAAAAAATATGCATACTTTATGGATGATAAATTCGAAAGGGAAATGGAATGGCTTAATGGAAATTGTATTATAAATAATGAAGAATAAGAGAGGAATTTAAGATTCTGATAAGAAGCAAAATTCGCTTGCTAGATAAAATCGGATGTGAGAAACAGTATTTAAAATAAAAAGTAAATTAAATCTCTCATGCAAAATTCTGTATTAATGTGTAGTAACGTTATTTTTATGTTGAATAAAGTAAGAGACGTATACTAGTCCCTCGGGTGCAATAAAAATACGCGCGGACTCTCTATTAAAGTTTAGGCATACTAGTGCATAGTTTTGGTTTAAGTAGATTTGTGGTAGGACTAAAATTGGAGATTTTATACTGTAAAGTAATGATGGCAATTAAGAGTAACAGAAACTTGAAATATTAATGTGTCTGCAATTCACTGTAGTGGCATATTACCCTATGTAAAGCATTGTGGCGACATAGTGTATAGGCGTGGCAAAAAATTTCTAAACATGTGGCAATGAATACCTAAGGGCAGACCGTAGCGTAAATTTTAGATGGATTGGGTATCCGTACTTGGGGTATTCAACGGTTGCTTAGTGCAAAGCACGCGAGTGTATCCTTTGCGATCGTTTTAAGGGCCATACGCGGGTTCAGGTGATTATTTGGGTAGTGCACACCAACAATAGTTACTGCAATACGAATCCAAACCACCTAACAAATACACCAGTATGAGGAGTCGGGATTGTGTATTCGGCTATACGACCCGTCCAAGGTCAAGCTCCGTCACAGGGGAATAGTGTGATGTGATGTAGGAATCGGAGTTGCGTGATTGTCTAATAACCCTATGAAGTTCTTAATAAAGATAAAAATAATGCGGTAATGATACGGAGACATGTTCTTCATCGTTCAGGCGATGTGAGTCAGTAGTCTTGTATCGGTGGTAAATTCGCGAATACTGAGAAGTAAATGTAGCAAGTGAGTAAATATGACCATAAAAGTGTTATGCATGCGGATTAAGTGGTTAAATGTGTAATTGTGAAATTGGTGGTAATGTGATACCCGTAAGGCTCAGCAGGGAAATGTGCGGTACCCGTAAGGCTGTAGCAAGGAATAATTTGTAAATACCCGTAAGGCTGTTAGGGAATGCAGCAGGGAGTAAAAAGAATTTAATCTGGTGTTGCTGTAATCAGAAATATGATACCCAGGGGTGGATAGGAGCGATCAAAGTAACTCACCTTTTGGGATTGTTTTCGCGGGAATTAATGTTGTGTTAATATTGTAATGAGCACCAGGTAAAATGTAAAGTTTAGAACCAGCCACAGAGTAATAAAAAGTAAAGCCACGAGGAGTATACTGAAGCATAAAAGTTAAGTCTAACGAATGCTAAGCCACAATAAGATAGAATTAACTACTTACAGTGTGAGGGAGTCACTAAGAAACATGTTAATATCCGGCACGATGAACGCAGAATTAGTGTAAATTTTATACATCTCTGTCATACTATTTCTTTTCTTTCTATGTCTGTTAAGCATAATTTCTTCTACATTTACATCCTTTTTGGTAAGTCAGCATTGCAGCAAATCCTTGTACATTAGAAAATTGGTTATTCATTGATTTCTTTGGCATATGGAAAATTAGGTGTACGATGTCATGTGAAGACAGGTTTTTCATACGTCCACGCTGCAGGGAAGAAGAGTATATTGTTGGCTTATAGGACAGTCAGGAAAAGGGAATAAGGCTGTGCCTATGAAGCGACGGGTCCTGAGTTCAGGTTGTCTCAGGGTACGTAAAATAAACCCGGGGTAGTATTAAAGAAATATGGCAGGTGGAGTGATAAATGATCTTTTTAAATGACATAGTGTGTCAACTTGAATTTTGGAAGACCAAATAAGCATTCTAGGTCTCTGTTACTCGTTAGCAATCCTAAATACAGTTTTATTTCTAGAAAATTATCCTCGATTTAATATCACTTAGTATGTTTCCAGTGTCAGTGTATCACTATTTGGGTATTAGCTGCTAATTCATTGATGTATGACTATAGCAAATGATGTCATAATCTGTAATTAATCTTTAAGGCTATTTAAAAGGAGAAACAGTCCATATGGGAGTTCCATAGCAAAAGCAAATAAGATAACGCTTTTAATCTCGCGCGAATGGCGAATCCAATCACAATGTAATCACACGGTATTAGAGGGAAACAAGCAAGTGAATAAAAGGGAAACACGTAATACCACCGAAAGACAGTGAGGAAGGGACACACCACCGCAACGCACACAGGCAACGCAGCGATAGACAGGTAAAAACAGGAATTCTAATCATTAATATAACTTAAGTAATAAGAAGTAAGTACCTAGGAAATAAGCTGTAAATAATGAATGTTTCAAACCTGCAAAGGTACTGACAGGGAGGAAGTGGAACGGTAACTGCAAAGTAAGAATTTTAATGTTAATATGTAAAGAAATTTAAAGTTGGAGCGGAATTGTGCATAAAAATTTAAATGAAACCATGTAAACTAGGTTGACTTCTACTCAACAAATTCTAGTCAAGATAAATTTTTTTTTGAGTGAACATAAGTGCAAGTAAAACTGTGTCAAGTTCTGTGTATACAATAGCAGGTTGTGTGTTGATCATTGTTCGACACAGCTGTTGTGTAATGTAAACACCGATGTGCAGAATTTCGCTGTGGTGTCATGTTCCGCAGGACAGGACCGCAAAGCGGGTTGCTGACCGCGCGGCGTGACGTATGTCGACACAGCGAGTGGATGTGCTGACAAGACTCGAGGAGCGGTAACCAGCACCTCGCTGTTCTCTTTAAGTATCAAGACACTAATTGCAGACTTTTTAGATTTAAGACTTTGGTGTAAAATATTGTAGGTAGTAAGAACTTCATCTACTAGGGGGATTGGTAGTGTCGTGTAGTAACAGTTTGTCTGTAACCTTTCAGTAGTTAATTTCTCTAAGTTTGTTACTAGAAGAATAATGTTGCACTTTAAAATTTTACTAGTAGTATTAATTCTTTCACTAGACAGGGACCCAATACAATGTTACCAGATCACACCCCTCAATAGTGGTATAATATTTGTAAAACAAGAGAACGTTATTAACTCTCCATTAGTTTGGTCTATTGTGGCCAAGATAATTTCAGGGAATTAAGGGAGCACAGTCGGTAACTGGATACTGTATTTAACCTATTGGATTTTTGCTATGCCCAAACCTTACGAAAGTATTGTTACTTGTTGGAATGAAGATGTTAATCAAACAGTTAATCCTGTGAAACTCATGAATTCTGGGATCATTCAACAATCCACACACTGTCAATTTGTAGGGAAAAATTTCTTTATACCAGTGTTGCATGAAACTCTTATTCATGCCAATTTGTCTTATCCAGAATACGTGATACCCACTTTCAGTAAAGAGATATACCATAGTTCGAAATTAGTTGAACTAAATCAGACAAATCCCTCAATATTGAGCACAGAACTATCAAAGCATTTGCAACAAGCAAGGGACTCAATTAAATATAATCACTTAATAGCAGCCATAGAGACTCAAGTTCAACTACAATCAAGGCACAAAACCATGGTGACCACTGTGAGTTTAATAACTATTGTATCATTATCTATTGTAATAATTTTGATACTGCTAATTTAGAAACGGTATAATAAAAAAATTAACAAGATTGGATATTGAGAGACCCATTCCAACGGCAGCGCAAATTGTAATGACGTTACCATCTCCTAGCAAGGATAGTACTAAGGATGCTGAAAACTGTACAACTAAATCATAACTGCAATTATGTCATTTGTTTTGCGTTGTTCTTGTCAAATGATTATTTTTCTCTTTCCTTGTCTTTTCTTTTGTAATGATGATTATTAACGAGAATTGATTTTTGTTATTATACAGGATTGGACGTCACACCATAAAGCATTTGGGGATTATAAAAGAATGTAGCTATAACTTTGTAAGCCAGATGCAGGGATCCAAGCACAATTCATTTATAGTATGACTAGGTAGAAAGTAACCTCGACAATGGAGGAGAGTAGTAAGCTTTGAGGACAAAGCTGGTCTTCCATTAAGGGGGGAGACATTGTAGCAGATCGTTTTAATAATTGCAGAGTAATTTTGGGAATAATAAAATATAAGTATGATAAGGAACTACCGGCGACATTTACTGGCAGCGAGGCACAAGCGAGCGGCCGGCGTAGTATGTCGCAAGAAACGTCAGCGAGAAATCGAGGTCGACGAGCAAGAGCTATGGAAGCTAGGCTCGTGGAGAAGTTTCCAGATTATGCTAGCTGTCAGGTTATTGCCCGTAGAAAGGGGACAGGCTATGTAACTGATGACATATAAGCGCGGGCCCACCGAGGCTCGAGGTCAAGTCGGAGGCAAGTCAAACTACGCAGTCACTATGCTGTTCCAAAGAACGAGTGGGGATCGAAGACAAGCCTCGCCCAGCTAGCTAGCCAGCCAGCCAGTCAGCCAGCCGAAGCCATTGTAAGTCCATCATTCTTGCATATTGGCAAAGTGCTTGGAACCTTGCTCGGGGCAATTGGATAATTGTAACAGCCTGCCTAGGAGAGAATAAAACTGTCTATGCACTTAGCCTCTTTCCTTGAAGTCAAGCCCGAGATCTTAAGCTCAAAGTAAATAGACTATTAAACTAGCCAAAGCCGAGATCGGAGTACCAGCCAAGGGAGGAGAAGCACATTCTCCACGAAGTAAGTGCCTGGCTAACGCTCACAACCACTGGCCTAACCTAGCCATCCTGACGCATAAACAGCGGGTTAAAATAACCAATAAACGACCCGTTACATTCTAGTTGTTTGTTCGTATTATTGCACTATACATGTAATTTGTTGTCTTCGGATTTTCTTCTTCCTAAGTTTCTATCTTGTCCATACTCGTTTTTTCTTTGAAGCCACTGTACATCATTTCTTAATCTTCAGATACATTATCATTCATTTTTTTCAGTTCCCATAATCCTCGCCATCGAACATCGGTATGGTGATGTCAGCCATTTCAAATTTCGAAATAAGACTTTCTAGAATAATTGATAGCACTATTTTCCTTTTGGTCAATAACACTCAGCTATCATGTTAAAATAAAAGTTTATTTAAGTATATGTTAATACAGCTAAAACCAAGAACATACAAAGCATACAGTTCGACTTCTTATAAGCAACAAACATGAACTATTGCGTTCACACAAACATATATCCAGAGGCGACTAGTGTCGTGCAAAACTGCTATCTAACCACGATAGAACTCGCTCGGTTATACCTGTGACCGGTCCTCTCTACCCTGGCGAGCTGGGACCACTGGAACTGCCCCAGACTCAGTGGTCAAACGAAGGCTCGGTGGGCAAACAAAGACTTGGTGGGCAAATGAAGGTTCGGCAATACAGGAATAGTGCACAATGTCTTCCTTGCCTAATCATGTAACAAGAATGATATTTCATAGAAAACATAGAAAACTGGATTGAGCGGGGCGGTGTAACGGTTAGCGTTCTCGCCTCGCATTCGGGAGGACGGCGGTTCGAATCCCCGTCCGGGCATCCAGATTTGGGTTTTCCATGGTTTCCCCAAATCACTCCAGGCAAATGCCGGGATGCTTCCTTCAAAAGGCCATGGCCGAATTCCTTCCCATTCCTTGCCCCCATCCTTGCCCCCGATCCTTTCCCGTCTCTAAAGACCTCGATGTTAAAAAGAGATGTAAAGCAGTTACAACAAAAAAAAAAAAAAATAGAAAACTGAACAGGATTTTACAGCAGGAGATTCTCGAATCTACAGTATATGAGTGACTACTACCAATATTTCGTGTAATTTGTAGTGTTTCAACTTGTGAAACGGCAGTTTAAAAGCAATCACTACTAATTTACCAGTTAATACCGACAAAAGTGAATTAGAAAGATACCAGGTCAACATTTATATTCGGGATTAGAGAGTTCTTATCCTTAGTCAGAGAATCACAGGCAACTACACATAGCAATATTTAATTGCACAAAGCTTTTCGTTGATTACATGGGCACCCCGACCAGTATTTCTAACACGAACAATCAAGAAAAGATCTGAACATAATCGGTGCAAGATTAAAAGGTAGATTGCAGTGATTGTAATAAGGTTATTATTCTCAGTAGCTGTGAGCCTTAAAACAGTCAGTAAGCATGAACACTCTCGCAAGCGGCACCGCGATTAATAATACAGGCGGGGGCCGTGTGCAATTTCCGACGTTAATCGGCACAGGACTTTTTAGGCGGTGCACACGAGATTACAGTGGTCGCGATAACACCCAAAAGTACATTACCAGCGTGTAGCGGTTCAGTAGGCCAGCTCCTGGTATAAGGCGAGGGCGATAATGCAACTGCACGCAGAGGTCGTGTCATCGCAACACTTTAATACTGCAGCCCAGATATGAGGCATACACTTTAACTCACAAACACAGTTGAAGTCGCTCACTGTAGGCAAGGTCGCCGCTCTGCCAGCGTAAGCACGTGGTCCGCGACTGACAAGCGGACCCACAGTCGACGGATACGCGACCGCTCTCAACGCAGGTCGCTCCAAGAGTCCTCTCGTCCAGCTTGCTTGAGGTCCCACCGGAAGGCGGGAGTCCTTATCGGCACCCGTGTCCACACCAGTCATCCGATACATGTGTATTAGCAACGTGGATCGGGAGGATACCCTCTATTGGCCACTCACTTAAACCTCAAACAGCACGAAACCTTCGGTGCTCCTAAATGGCTGGAAGTGTGTTGCGGGTGGAAATCTGTTATACGATGTCTTCCTCGCATCTCTTCCTGCGGTCATAATAGCGTCCTTTGCAAATGTGCTGACAGTTATTTAGCACAAAGTTCTATCAACTGAATCGTCGTATACATGAAGTATGTGTGTGATAAACATATGTAATGGAAATATTATAAACTATGAGCTCAATGCAACGAAAACCATAACATAAACATGTGTAAAGTATACCATGAATTTACATTTATTGTATTATGATTTAAACAGAAGCTTCAGATATATTTGCGGTCTTGTAAGGATTTGTACCTATTAATGCACAACATTAAACTAACTTTAGATATAACTGTTATCACTCTCATACTGATTGAAAATAATTAAAATTTCATTTGTATGTTCAGAAGAAAGATTGTTCAACTTTTTATGAAATGCCGTAATATCGCCCCAGAAATATTTAAATGTGAGGCAATTTGCCGATTTTTAATTTTTTCATTATATAGAGTTGAAACCAGTCTTTAAGTATCTGAATTTTCCGAAAGTAAAGGTATACAATCTTATACACATAAAAACATGTAGAAAATAACAACAAGATGACATATATTCTCCACTTAATTTTTCGGTTACTGTATTTCTGGCATTTGGCCGGAAGAGGTCTCACTGGCAGTGACAAACCGAGCGAGCCTAGACAGCGTTAACATGACTCTATTTGCGACAGTGCTAGAACGAACTCGGCGCTCAACTTCAGAACATTTTCGATATAAAAGTATTACATTCTAACAATATTAACAAAAACAATTTGCATTACATCTCCATAAAAGCTTTAGGGGAAGACAAAAAATTATACATGGAATGCATTATACATGAAAATATTAATTATAGAAACATCGACTCAGCGTGAGAGGTGACTATTAGTGTCGTGCAAATTGCCATCTGCTCACGCTCGAACTCACTCGGTTATTCCTGTGACCAGTCCTCTTTACATAGGCAAGCTGTGATCGCTAGAAGTTCCCCAGGCTCGGTGGTCAAACGAAGGCTCGGTGGACAAACGAAGGCTCGGCGGACATACGAAGGCTCGGCAATGCAGGAATAGCGCATAGTGTCTACCTCGCCCGAATAATATAACGAATATCGTAGATCAGAGAAAACTGGACAAGAATCCACTTTATATTGCATTTATTCACCAAAAACATAAACTGCTAGAGACAGCGGCTCAAAAGTCAATCAGTTTGAGACACATGATGTTTGCCGTCTACCGATGACGCCCGCTTTCGAGAGGTGGCCATGGACCTTAGCCGTTCACGCCTCTATGTGATTTCCCGTTACTTCCCCACACATTTGCGTGGCTCTGTCACAGACAATATTTATACTTATATTGACTAAACAAGATACACCGTCCATGAAATCTCTCATATCAAATTACATATAAAATGACTAAGATTTAGACACTCTATTTATACAGCTACGTCACAAAGGCCTCATTTATGTGGTGAAGGACTGTGATCCATTTCAAGTGCTGCGCCGCAAAAGCGACGAGTTCAGTACAGCACAGGCAACCGTTTCGAGGTAGGGCCCCAAAATAAAACAGTTATCGGTGTAATGAAGGACGAGGTGAACTGCAACCTGATTGTGGAGTGTGTTGGGTTAAGTGCCATAGACTGTAAGTTTTCTGAATGCTATGCACATTTATTTTGTTTAAAGTTGATTGAAGGAAGAGATGCAAATTGTAAAATAGAATAAGGAAAAAAGTGTTCACAGAATAGTGTACAATTAGCAGATGGAGGTAGAATGGTGTACAAAAAAAATGGCTGTTGTAGGTAGACTATGTTTACCGATTGCTTTGCTCACTTGTTTTGTATAAAGTTCATTGAAGAAGAGAACAACCATTGGACATAGGATAAGGAAAATACCTAGTTTTATTTAATGCAAAGAAAATAAAAAATTATGAATATAAGTTTATTCAATAAGGGTAAAAATGTATATTTTTGAATATTAAATAAATCTTTTTGTTATGTAATTTATCAAACCACAGTCACTTCACAAACGTCATATTTTTCCTTCTCTTTATCATTCGTTCAAACAAAAATATACTGTAATATTACGTAAAATTACGGTAATATTACATTATTTATTTAATGTGAGTACCATTACTATTACTATTACAATTACTCCGCGATTCACTAAAAGTGTTTGGCGGAGGGTGCATTGCACCTATCAGGAAAGGTAATGGTTTGGAAGGGATATACGGGATATGGCAGGTGGCGCCCATGGGCTTTTGTGAGGAACCATCCCAGAATTCGCCTGGAGCGATCTAGGGAAACCATGGAAAACCCAGATCAGGATGGCCGGAGTGCTTTATCGGAAGGTACTCCTGTCCGATTTTGTGTTTACTCGCCCGGTAAATCCATTCTATTCCATTCCCTAATCGCTCGTGGAAAAAATGAGTAGAGAAATGAACCGGTTCTGGCCCTGATTTCTCTTATATTATTTTAGCGGTCATTCCGAGATATGAATGTTGCTGGTAGCAATATTTGTTTGCTGTCATTCCGAAATACGTCAGTCGAGAATTTTTCAATTAGCTTATGTCGAGAGCAAAGCCTTCGGTGCTCCAGGTCTTCCCAACCTAACTCCTTCAACATGGCACTTACACTTTCCCTCCAACTATATATACATGTCACGAATCGGGCGGCTCTTCTTTGGACCATCTCTAATGCCTCCATTAATCCCTTTTGATGGGGACCCCATACAGAGCAACAATATTCCAAGTGATTCCTCACTAGTGACTTGTACGCAATCGATTTAACTTCCGGAGTGCATTGTTTTAAATTACGACCTAGAAATCGAAGCATACGAATTGCTTTCCCAGTTACATTCTCGATATGCTCATTCCACGACAAATTACCCCTAGGTATTTTGCGGAATCTACCGTTCTAAGGACAGTGCCATTAATTGTATATTCAAAGCTAAATGGTGTCACCTTTTTACTTACACGCATGACTTGGCACTTTTTAGCGTTTAACTCCAACTGCCAATCTTTACACCACGCAATTATTTTCATAATATCGTCTTGTAACAAAGCGCAGTCGTCCTGGGTTTTGATTTCACGATAAATAATAGTATCATCGGCAAATAATCATTTCATCCCCCTTTATTATGTCACGCAAATCATTAATGTAAATGAGAAACAACAGAGGCCCTATCACGCTTCCTTGGGGAACCCCGTACCTCACTTCGGCAAGTGATGAACGCTCACCGTCGAGAACTACACACTGTGTTCTGTCCTTCAAAAAGTCTGCAACCCAATCACATATTTGTCTAGATATACCGTAACCGCGAAGTTTCCTAAGTAACCTAGTGTGAGGCACAGTGTCGAAAGATTTTTTGAAATCTAATAAAACTAAATCAACCTGGGATTGCTCATCTATAATACGGCTCAAGTCGTGAATTAAGAGGGCAAGTTGTGTTTCGCAGCATCGGCCTTTTCTGAATCCATGTTGATTTGGGTTTAAAAGCTCATCTTCATCCAAAAACCGCATGACGTTTGAATAGAGGATGTGTTCTAAAATCCTGCAAAATATTAAGGTTAACGAGATCGGCCTATGATTTTGAGGATCATTAACATTCCCACTTTTGAACACTGGACTTACGATGGTGGTCTTCCAATCGGCTGGTATTTTTCCTTGATCCAAGGAGACGGTATATAATTTCATCAAATACGGCGCAATTTCCTTTGTGTACCTATAGTAGAATCTTGTAGGAATACCGTCTGGTCCTGGAGCCTTATTGGAATTTACATTCATAAGCAGTTTAGTTATTCCCTCGACATCGAGAACGAGATCATTCATAATTTTGTTGGTTCGATTGTTAAATATCGCAATCTCCTCCGAGTTTTCTGACGTGAAAGCTTTTTTAAATACATTATTCAAAATTTCTGCTTTCTCGACGCTAGTTTCTGATAATTCCCCATTTTCATTAATCAACGACGGCATGATCTTACGAGAGCCTCTTATTAATTTGACATATGACTAGAACTTTTTTGGATTAGTAATCAGATCTTCGGATAAATTTCTGGCTTGGAATTCTTTAAACGCATCACGCATTGCCTTACGCACGTCCGCTCGCAAGTGGACTAATTTAGCGCGATCAGATGAGTCCCCCGATTTCTTTACCGTCGCATGTAAACGCCTTTGCTTCCTGAGCAAACGTTTCACTTTCCTATTGAACCACGGGAAGTTCTTACTAACCTTAATAAACTTCTTGGGAACAAATTGATTTAAGCCGGTCCATATTATTTCTTTTAAATTAAACCAAAGTTCCTCAACTTTTGTATTAAGCGTGTACGTTTCAAAATTTTTCGCCAAATGATCGACCATAAACGCATCATTTGCCTTATCGAAACAATATAATAGTTTGTCTTTGGTATGCTTCAAATTCAGCCTAGATTTTAAAGTTACCACAATCGCCTTGTAATCACTTATACCGTATTCTATACAAACCTTATCTACAATATCCGGATTGTTAGTAAGAAAAAGATCCAAAATGGACGAGGAATCTTTGACGCTCCGCGTTGGCTCTTCGACCATTTGTTCAAGAGAATTTTCCGCGAATGATTCCAGGAACGTTTCGGTTATTAACCTATCTCTTCCGCCTGACCTGAACGTAAATGTGTCCCAGTTAACAGAGGGTATATTAAAATCACCTCCCATGATCAATGTATGCCCCAGAAATTTCTGAGAAATACTATTAAGTGATTGTCTAAAATATTCCGCGTTATCTAATCCAGAGTCCGGAGGTCGGTAAAATGATCCTATTATGAACTTTAGCCTTCTGCCAATTTTTACCTTCACCCATATTAACTCGCAACCTTTTTCCGTTTCATTTACTACGGAGCAATTGATGGTTTTATTAACGGCCACGAACACACCTCCGCCCATTGAGGTAGTTCTGTCTTTCCGAAAAACATTGAGTACACAATGAGCAGTGCGATAAATTGGACTGTTAATATTTGTGCGTACCTGAATTGCCCGAGACGCTGAAGGCCCAGACGGTCATACTCCCGGGCTTCTTAGATATGGACTCCGCTGAACGTATTGTTCCGGTAAGGACAGCTCAAGTGGGTAGTTGACCCTCGTCAGCTGTCGGCGAGCGAAATCTCAATAGAAGACTTACCTGTTGCATATTTATGTGTCTTCAGGGTCCACCGAGACGAATTTTGGCTTCGTGATGTCTTCAATGTTGCACGGATTTACAGAAACAAGACTCAAGTGATCGAAGCGAATAGCTTAAGTAGATAAGCGCCGGATTAGATTCACGCACGTAAACACACGTTAACACACGAGTCAAGGACAGGCTATTTGTTATACAGAAAACCTTCATACACGATAATTATCTGAAATGGCGAAAGGGAAGTTTCAACCAATCAGAAAGAAGCTGAATGAAGAGGTATTGTCTAAAAAGGAAGGATGTGTGTGACTATCTAATAAGGGAATTGTTTACTTGAAGTTACTATATTTACTATAATGTTTCATATATAGAAGTATCGGGAGATCGAAGTAAAGGCTTCGATACTTCATTGGCGCTACCGACTTTCGTTGGTGGGAGAACAACGCCTCCCGAGATATCGAGGCAAAATGATGATGACAACGAGAACTGATCCAGCGACGGCGATCGAGAACACAGCTCTGATCAGCTGGGGGCAGACATCTGTGCCCAAATGCATTTTATTAATATTTTCACTAGTTCAGATGGAACTTAGTTTTTGATGGGAGATCGTGTGAGTGGGCAGCTCAACGCGCATTGCGCTCTTATACGGTAAAAGGACACTATATACTTTTAACAGTGCACTAAAATTCAAATGAGCTCTCTTGTCCATATCATGGCCATGGCAAGGAGATTTGCTGATAAGAATCTCAGTCTACTGAACAGTTATGACTTTTAGCCGGAGCTTATGTTTAATGACTTTTGTTTGTATAACCGACGCTACGCCTTTTTTTTTTAATCATTAATTTTGTTCGCAAGTCAATAATATCACATAATTACTTGATAATGCTAGCTGAGTTGATTTTGTATGTCTGTAATTATAGTTTTCTGTTGTTCACGTGTAGCATCCCCAAGGGTATATTCTCTGATTGTCATTGCTATTAACATAGCTTGAATCACCCTTATCCAATTTAAATTTGAGTTCAAGAATAAATGTTCAGGTTATGGCATTAATAGACTATTTATGCATTATGCGTATTAATGAAAGCACCCTTTCCGTTTAAATAAAATCAATATAATGAATGATTTCATTTACCTGAAACCATCAATTTTAAATTAGTATGCATAAATTAAGGCACCCATCAATCCCGACCATTATAATACTTTTAAGTTTTGTTAGTTGTAATTATTGCTGGTAAAATGCTCCTGCAATAACTTAACTTTGATACTCTTCAAGAAAATAAATAACAGATTTTGTTAACTTCGCTTTGCAGATGATAAACAATTCAGTTGACCAGTTCGGCAAGAACTGGTCTTTCTCAATCTGTTCTTTAAATCTGCTGATTCTGACATGGTCACCAAGCTTTGAATACAGCGGGAGTAGAATTCTTAGAATAACTTCACATTCTTGAAAGTAGTAGTAGTTGGCTTTAACGGCACAAGGTTTCATCTTATTGGTACTATGTCACTTTACATTGTAACTGGACATTAATTGAGGTAGTAATTCAATTCGCCGATGTGAACCACGTCTGCTGAATTCCTGTCACAATTAAATTCTTGATGCTTCCGCTGAGTCGCTCAACTATTGATGCTATAAGATCAGTATACGTTGAGGAGTGGCTAGCCATGAGAGTTTTAAAATTTGATTTGTAAAACTCTTTTCCATTGCCAGTACATACATTTTTAGACACAATACAATAAAATACATTTATTTCCCATGGAACCCAATATTAGAGAATGGCTCTGAGGGATGTGGAAAGTTGTAAATTTACAGATAGTCTGTTACATAACAAAATAGATAAATACACCAAACATTGTATGGACACAGCATAATATATATATATATATTAATCTTTTTTTTGCTGTCGTCAGTCTTTAGACTGGTTTGATGCAATCCTCCATCCTTTCCTATCCTGTGCTAACCTCTATATTTCTATATACCCCTTACAGCCCACGTCCTCAATTATCTGCTTCATATAGTCTAATCTCTGTATTCCTCTACAGTTCTTACCTTCCACTGTTCCCTACACTAACAAATTAACCAATCCAGTGTGGCTCAAAATATGACCTACCAGCCTGTCTCTTCTTTCGGTAAGCTTCTTCCACAAACTTCTTTTCTCACCTATCATTTCCAAAACTCGTTCATTTCTTACTTTGTCTGTCCACTTAATTTTCAGCATTCTTCTGTAGCACCACATTTCAAATGCTTCAATTTTCTTTATTTCCGGTATTCCTAAAGTCCATGTTTCGCTACTATAAAGTGCTATGCTCCACACAAAGAGTTTAAAAAGTTCTTTCTTATTCCTAGATCAATATTTCAAACTAATAGATTTCTCTTTTTCATGAAGTCTCTTTTTGCTAGTGCTATTCTGCTTTTAACATCATTCCTGCTTCGGCCATCGGTTGTAATTTTACTTCCCAAGTAACAGAATTCACTTACTTCTCCTATTGCATCCGATCCTATTTTTATATTTAATCAACTAGTATTGGTATCATTTCTGCTACATTTCATCACTTTTGTCTTGCTTTGATTTATATTCAATCCAAAATCTACCTTCAGTATGTTGTTCATGCCATTCAGTAACTTCTTAATATCCTCAGCCCTCTCTACTAACAATACAATGTCATCAGAAAATCGTAGAATACTAAGTTTTTCTCCCT
The DNA here is from genome assembly GCA_031002005.1 of Vandiemenella viatica. Classification (NCBI taxonomy): domain Eukaryota; kingdom Metazoa; phylum Arthropoda; class Insecta; order Orthoptera; family Morabidae; genus Vandiemenella; species Vandiemenella viatica. The sequence continues at coordinate 203,980,162 of CM061921.1, read as the reverse complement.
GAAAACTTATGCCACATGGAAATTTTTCTTTGACTTTCTTTATTGCTTCTTCTACATAGAAGTTGAATATTAATGGGGATAGACTACAACCTTGTCTCTCACCCTTTTTAACTGATGCATGTCTCTCATGATTCTCTACTTTTATTACAGCCACTTGATTCTTAGTTGTTTTTAGAGCATTCTTCTATCTCGATACTTTACACCTGACTTCTTTAAAATTTTGAACTTCTTCTTCCACCTAACATTATCAAAAGCTTTTTTAAATCAACAAATGTCATAAAAATATCTTTCTTTTTCTTGATCCGCCCTTCAAGTATTAATTTTAAAGACAGAATTTCTTCCCTTGTACCGCGATTTTTCCTAAACCCAAACTGATCTTCACCTATTATCTCTTCTACTACCCTTTCCATCCTTCTGTATATTATTCTGGTCCGTAATTTTGAAGCATGTGATGTTAGACTAATGGTGCAATAATAAACACATTTGTCGGCTTGTGCTTTCTGTGGAAGTGTGAAGATGATATTTTTATTAAAATCAGTTGGAATTTCTCCTGTGTCATAACTTTTTGATATCAGCTTGAATAATCTTTCGATTCCTGCCTCTCCTAGGAATTTAAGAAGTTATGCAGGGATCTTATCAATTCCAACTGCCTTATTTGCTTTCAAGTCATTCAGAGCTTTATTAAATTCTGTCCTAAAAACAGGATCTCCTAAGTCATCAATGTCGACATCAACTTCCTTTTCCATTACACTATTGTTCAAGTCGTCCCCAACATACAATTTCTCGATGTATTCTTTCCATCGGTTAGCTCTATCTTCTGAGCTTAAAAGAGGTTACCCATCGGCAGCTTTAATCATATCAACAACATTTGCACAAACTACTGGAAATTATTTTGTAGGTATATTAGAGATAATTTCGTCGATGAACAGCTACCACCAAGTATTTATAGCGTCGGCAACCACACTGTCTGTCTTGGTCTTGAGAGGTACTGACGATGCAAACATTGTATAAGCATCACTTACCATCATTATATTCTTGCTGCCGCTATTATTACAGAATCATTTATACAATATCACTTACGACATAGAGAAAACTGTGGAAATTGCCGAAGATTAGTGAGGACGGGAATTTCTTGCGAAGGGTGTGAGGAAATTGTAGTGGCGTCGAAAATGGGGAAATTGAGGAGGCTCTGCAATGGTTCTGTACAGATTGTTTCAAAAATAGGAAGATATTAGAACAGGAGATAAGGATTAGTGCCCTTGAGGCTGAATTGATAGACGCTAGAAAGGAGTTGGATAGGCAGCGGAGGGAGGTATACAGAGATGGTTGGGAACTGGTAACATGGAAAAGAGCAACCGGAAGAAGAAGGGCTTCTGATTTTCTTTTTGTTGGGGTGGAAAATGGGTTTGCCCTGTTGCCAGAGTTAAACAGAGATAAGCCTTCTGTAGCTGTAGGTGTAGGGAAAAACAGCAGACTTATACCAAAAGCTGTGTAGTTGTCTGGTAGGCAGGGTTAGGAAACGAAAAGGCTTTCTGCTAGGTAGTAGTCATGGAGGAGGTGTTGGGCCATTGTTGCTGGAATAATTAGGATCAGGCTTCCAGGAAATGAGCTTCTTCAAACCAAGTGCTAATCTTGCTCGGTTGGTAGAAGGTATAGTTTCTTCGTGTAAGGATTTCACAGATTAGGATCATGTAGTGTTAGTGTGAGGAGCGAGAAATAGTTTGGCCAGGGATGATAGGTATAGTATCAGAAATGCCCTGGAGAATTTAGCAAAAGCAACATGCCACACTCAAGTCAGTATGATGTCAGTCCTAAGCAGGGCCCGCTCTAGGGGGGGGGGGGGGGCAAGCCGGGCATTTGCCCGGGGCGCTAAAATTTAGGGGCGCCATTTCGGCTGTAAGTGTGAGAAAAATATTAATTATATTAATGTGTTAAATACCCAATTAATAAAAAAAATCCACATACCGATTTTTTCGTTCGTTAAAAACTTGCAGTTCTTAGCTATTTGGGTGCGCCCCTAAAGACTTCGAAGAGACGGAGCGCGGACCTCATAGGGGCGCGCCGTTGCCCAGCCGCCTCTGTGTGAATTGCGCCATAGGAGCAACTTCAAAACGCGCCGCGTCCGCGCCACGTTTCTTCTGTGTCAATTGGGCCTTAGCACGCGAGTAGAACGCTGTTTCGACTTTTGTTGTCTCAACTTGCTTATTATTGCTAATTATTATAGTGGTTTCATTATACAACAGCATTACTCTTACTATCACGTTATTAGTGATAAGTGGAAGTTCATAAAATTTAGTTCAGGATTTTATAATTTCTAAAGTTAAGTACATCTATGATTAAACTGTTATTTAGTTGGATATACGACATAAGCGCACAACGACAAAAGCGCACAACAGAAGCGCGGTAGGGTTACACTTGACCTTTGCTACCTGCGCTGATTCTGACATTATACTGCCCACAAGTTACTAGACACGGCGAAAAGGAGTGTTTTAGGCTCTAAAACACGGAATCGATAGTGCTTGACGGGAGATGCTGAGTATTTATTTTATTGAATTGATGAACCAAATCAATATGGATCTTAGTCATTGGAAATCGAAGTGGAATATTTTGCTTAATAATTTCTTCTCGTAATCCGAGCCTCACAGATTTGTTGTAAAAATTAGATATGGACATTGAAAGTTTTATGGTTGGGTTAAATTACATGCGCTGGCTTTGATCGCTTGTGAAAATACTGTAGTTTAGTGGGTGAGGGACAGTACTTATAATCATTAATAAATAAATAATATTAACAGCTGCTGATTACCGATTAGTTACTTCACATACCATTAGTAGCCTATATTCAATTTCGAATGTTAACTGCTAATATATAATAACCCATGATGCTTATTACATATACTAATGCGGTTTCCAGACACTCTAATTGCTGCATTTGTAAACAGTTTCAACAAAAAGAAATTGCCATTTACGGATCGTATCCTCCGCGAATAAGCTTTGACTGTGTAGTAACACTAGACTTTCTTTATGTTCACAGGGTATGGAATATATTTTGTGTTGTGCATAAATATTTTTTATATTCACTGAGAATATGGTTTTAGCTTATCTAGAACAAGGATAAATATTTACTTTTTATATTATTTTATAGTGTACATTGTTTGAGTTACGGGCGTGCCTCTTCCAAAATGTTTGATGGTCAAAGAAAACTATCTGGTTACCAGTACAAAAAAAGAAAGTTGGGAAAGGAAGCGGAAAAGCAGAATCAATCTGGCGCGTTAAAAAAATATACTGCATTCATGGTTTACCAAAACAAATCTTAGAATCCAATATCAGGTCAGGATACAAAAGAAGTACAAAATCGTCAGAGAATAATAGCATACAAATGAACGAAGTTTCTAAACCAATTGGAACTGACACCAACGTGAGACTCACAGAAGGCGTTCTTAAACTTCGTGGCCAAGAATTTTACGAGACGCCGTAAGAAGCTTTTTAGTAAGGCAAGGTCCACCTGAACTATTGCATAATTACAAATTTCCTTCCAATGACACAGGTCGACATTTTAGCACAAAATATTATGCACGAAATTTAAGCAACGGAGAGCAAATATTGCGAGATTAGCTACTATCTTTCACAAAACTGCATTTACTGCTTCTGTTGCAAAATTTTCGACCGTTTAGTTAGTTCTCTCTCAAAGGAGGGTTTTAAAAATTGGAAGAACCTTGGCGAAACATTAAGAGAGTATGAAATTTCGAAAATCATATTCAGGCATACAAAAGTCATGGCTATAAATAAACGAAATATTAAATTGTTGTAAAACTGTAGATGCTGCCACTCAAAAAGTTATTAATGGCGAAACAAATCATTGGAATGAGGTGCTTCTAAGAATCGTTGCAATTACCAATTTGCTTGTTAAAAGTTGTCTGGTTTTTCAAGGTACAAGCGACAAGTTGTTTGAGCATAATAACGGTAATTTCTTAAAAATAGTTGAGTTACAGTCTGAATACGATCCCATTATGGAAGAGCACGTGCGTTGAGTGCTCTAAAAAGTAGAGACTAAAGCTCAATATCTTGGGAAAAATATGTAAGCCGTGATAGTAGATCTGCTGCATCAAAGTGTAAAGTCTCATGTTATTAATGAAATAATAAACAATTCAAATATTTTTCCATAATTTTAAACTGTACTCCTGACTTTAGTAAGATACAGCAAATTACTCTTGTAATCATATATGTTTCAACCAATAAATTTAATCCTAATGTTGAAATTAAAATTAATGAAAGCTTTTAAGGCTTCTTACCAGTCGAAAGATCTACAGGAAAACAAATGTCTGATACTATAGTTGGAGATCTTAATGACTTTGGTTTAAATTTGCAGGATATCAGAGGCCAGTGACTGACAACGGGTCCAATATGAGGGGCAATAAAACAGGAGTGCAATCTAGAATTAAACAATATACCTAATCCGCGAGCATTCAATGTTTCGTGTAGTAGCCATTCTCTTAATCTTGTTATTAATCGCAAAAGCGTCCTTGGAAGCCGCTAATTTCTTCAATATGGTCCAAAAATATATTTATTCATTTCGGCAACTACTTTTCGATGGGAAATACTTTTAAAGCAAATTTAGGGTTCAACTTTGAAAACATGGAGTGACACTAGTTGGGAGAGTAGGATAGAGGCATTAAAATTTCATTTTGGGAGATGTATACGACGCCTTGCTAAGCATTTACGAAAACCAAGAAATTGATAATTTAATGATTTAGCCATTTTGGTAATTGAATATGAAATTGCTGATGAAGTAAATTTAAAGATGCAATAAAAAATTCGCAAACTGAAACTAAGAAAAAAAGTTTTTTTGTGATTTTAGCGTATTTGATGTAATCTCGTTTTATTTTCAAAATAATGACATTTTACATTGTTTGTGTGATAATATCCATCTGTAATAGCATTTAAAAATGTAAAAAAATATGGTTTATTTGTGGCTATGTACAGATATTTCATAATTAATTTGTCTATTTTGTGCAGCTATATCAAAATTCAATAAATTTATTTATGAATATACGATTTTATTAAAATTAAATATTTTATTTGATTAAAAATTAATTATTTTTTTAATAAAATATATAATTCTACATAATCTTAAGGGGCGGCAATTTGTCTATTTGTCCGGGGTTGTAAAACCACTAGAGCGGGCCCTGTCCTAAGACACTATGATCGGCCACATATGAACTCTGCTGTGAGGTAAGTGAATCTGGAACTGGAACGGCTTCTTATGTCTGATATTGGCTCTGGCATGGGCTTGGCACCAGTAGATGCTATTGATAGGTGGGGCTATACTAGGCATGGCCTACATGTCAGTAATAGAGGGAAGGGGGTTCTTTCAGATCTGATAGCAGAATGTTTAATTGGGGCCACAAGTTTTCATGAACATACTCCTGTTGTAAATGGTGTTAGGGCAGCTCCTTTTTTAGATTAGGGTCAAGCATTAGGCAGAGAATTTTAACAGAAATTAATTTAAAATATAATGAGTTTTCAGATAACAAAATTAAAAATTGTGTAGGGATTGATTTATTACATCAGAATATCAGAGGGTTATCAAACAAAGTTTATGAATTGCTGGTTCACATAAATGAATTGAATGCTATCAATAGAACTGATGTTTTATGTTTGTCTGAACACCATACAACTACAAGAATAGGTATGTCAAATGTAACACTTTAATTTAGCTTCTCATTACTGCAGAACAAACCTGGAGAAAGGAGGAGTTGTCACTTATATTAGAAATGGTTATAGTTTTGATGATATAAGTATTAGCAACACTTTGAAGTCTGTGATACAAGGCTAGATTTCAGTAATGAAATTTTAATAAAAATAACTGTATACATAGCATCCTTGGAAGACTTTTCTATTTTTCTGAACCAATTTGAACTCTTATTAATATTTTTAAGCAGAAAAGAAGTTAACATAGTCATATGTGGTGATTTAAAATAGATTATTTAAATAACTTACACTATAAAGTCATGTTGGAATCATTAGTCATTTCATTCAATTTAATTCAGGTAGTTAATTTTCCAACTAGAATAATGAATAATAGTCACTCAGCTATAGATAACATTTTCCTAGCAACCTCAAAATTCAGTTATACAATCAAGCCTTCTATTAATGGACTCTCAGATCATGATGCCAAGTTATTAACTACCCACACTTGAATAGCAATTAGCTCCAAGAGTAATGTTTTTAAACTTCAGCGTGTAGTAAATGATGAATCATTTACTTGTTTTAGAAAGTTGTCTCATACCACAAACTGGGATCATGATTACAGTGCACAAGGTATGAATGAAAAATACAAAACTTTCAGAAGCATGGTATTAATTTACATTGAAAGTTACTTCCCCTTGAAAAAATGTCCTGCTTCTCGAAAAGAACAAAAACCATGGATAACTCTTGGCATTAGAACGTCATTCATTTGTAAAAGGGAGTTATATATTGCCTCTAAGAACAGACAGAATGCTAACACATTACAAACAGTAATGCAAAATACTGAAAAAGGTTATTAAACAATCTAAAAGTATGTTCTACAAACATAAAATTAATGATTCTGAAATAAAATAAGACAATCTGGAACATTGTAAGAAAGGAAATAGGAAAAAATAATCAAACAAGTAATGACTTTTCTATCAAAGAAAATTCAGTAGAATCAAATTTTTCAATTGCTGATATATTTAATAAACATTATTTATCTGTTGCTGATAAATTGACTGCCAATAGCTCAGCGACACACAGTATGGATTTTGACAAAACAAGCTTCCAAGAAAATTTAACACAATGTCTATAAATTTTGCCACTACAGAAGAAATAAGAAAAGTTGTCAGGTCCCTTAAAAGCAAATACTCAAGTGGTTATGATGGGATTTCCAGCAGATTAATTAAACTATGCTCCATAGAATTAAGTAATATACTTAGTCATCCATTTATTAAATCTTTATTTGAGGGTACTTTCCCAGAAAGGCTTAAGTATGCTGTAGTTAAACCACTGCATAAAAAGGGAGTCAGCCGTATCAAATTACCATTCTATTTCATTTTTAACAGCCTTCTCCAAAGTTTTCGAGAAAGCAATGTACAATAGAGTTTATGAACACAATAATATTCTAACTAAATTATAATTTGGTTTTCAAAAGAGTCATTCAACAGAACAAGATATATTTGCATTCACTGACAATATTTTAGAAGGAATAAATGATAAATTAATTCCTGTGGGAATTTTTGTGACTTATCTAAGGCATTTGACTATGTAGATCGTAAAATTCTGATACAGAAATTTAAGTATTATGGTATAGATGGTATTGTTAATAAATGTCTTAGTTCTTACATTCGGAATAGAAATCAGATTTATCTACAGAATATATTTCAAATTATGACTTTGAACTTAACAAATGGTTTACTTTAAACTTTGATAAAACTCGATATATGCAATTCAGTACATCACACAGATTAACACCAAATATAGACATAAAATTGGCAGGCTAGTCCATTCAAGAGGAAGAGTGTGTAAAATGTTTAGGTTTGCATATTGATCATAATTTAAATTGGAAGGTAGATGTTTCTGGCTTACTAAAGCGATTGGGTGCAGTCATATTTGTAATTTGTATAATTTCAGCAATAGGTGATCTCCACATGAAGCATCTAGTTTATTTAGCTTATTTTCACTCCTTAATGTCATATGGAATAATATACTGTGGCAATTCTATCTATAGAGATAAAGTGTTCAGAGCCCAATAGTGAGTAATAAGAATTATGTGTGGGGTTAGCAATAGAATTTCATGTAGAGAGCTGTTCAAGAAGCTAGGGATTTTAACATTTGTGGCGGAGTATATATACACATTAATGTCATTTGTAGTTACAAATTATGCTTTGTTTGAAACCAGTGGTGACTCTGGATGTAGTGACACTGAGACATGTCACCACCTACGAATCAAGAATAAATAAATTAAAAAATAAATGTAGTGAAAGGAATATTATCACTTATGAAAGAGATATTATCTAATATACTATTACTTATGAAATCTAGGGAAACTATTGAACACCATCTGTTGGCCAGACGAGTGACCTATTTCGCTGTCGTGGAGACAGCTTTGTTTTGTCTCCAATCGCACATGCGCTCTGGCGTTTTCACGGTAGTATTGAAGAGTTGGGTGGGGGGGGGGGGGTCGCTTTGCTAGTAGCCGATGGTGACAAGTTTGTTCTGTCTCAAGCTTCCCCGGTCAGTGGACAGACACGCAGTCGCTGGAACATTATAGACCTCGAAAAAGTTAGTAACAGTGTCGGTAGAGCGCAGCAGCAGCTACTACTACTTTTTGTCAAGTTTAGCTACATCCCCTAAGACAGTGTCTCTCAACCTGTGGTCCACGAAGATGATTCAGGTGGTCCGCAGGCAGAATATTATAAATTTTGATACCATATTCCTACTTTATACGGAAAATCCCCCCCTTTTTTTTTTTTAAAAAAAAAAGTCTTGAATATTTCAGTGGCCGTGCAAAAATTTGGTATTTCCAGGATGAGGATAGAACAGCATTGTTTCTACAATAATCTATTATTTCCAGATGGCTTCGAAAAGAGTGCACCGAGATTGGTGTTGTAACGGTTAGCGTTCTGGCCTCGCATTCGGGAGTACGGCGGTTCGAATCCCCGTCCGGGCATCCAGATTTGGGTTTTCCATGGTTTCCCAAATCACTCCAGGCAAATGCCGGGATGCTTCCTTCAAAAGGCCATGGCCGAATTCCTTCCAATTCCTTGCCCCCCATCCTCTCCCATCTCTAAAGACCTCACTGTTAAGAGACATTAAGCAGTTAAAAAAAAAGAGTGCCGTTTGTCTATTGATTAAGTAATTGACCGTTTTCCGAGTTTCTTGTAATAGGTTGGTGGGACTGCGGTACGTTGTAGAGTTCCCAACATAGGAGTGGTGAAATAAACAAAAGAAAAAGGTGTATGGTTTAACGTATTTCACTTTGTTTTATTTATTTATTTTTGTTCATGCAGACGGGTAGTATAATGTAGCGTCCAGTCTGTAGTAACATTATTATTTATATGGTTTTCTAAGTATTAAGGATCTGGTCAACAAGTAATTAACTTTTAATAGTTCACTTCCATTTCCATAACTGTGTTTTCGCACGAATTCATAACATGTTTTTAGATTTATTATCTTATATTGGTACTATAAAAAATGTCTACATACATTATATACACATATGTAAAAAATTATGATGGTATAAGATAGTGGCCCGCAGCATTATTTTTTATAATTTACTGGTACTCTGATTGAAAAAGATTGAGAAACGCTAGCCTAGAAGTTTTATTAATGGGAGGAGGCAATATTGTTTCTATGTCTTAATTCCTTCGAAGGAGAATTACTCAAGTTTATTAATGCACATAACAGGAAACTACTATCATGCGAAATATGTTCCACTGTCGGAAACGGTGTGCCACTGTCGTCGTGGTCATCGATGGCTGTGCCGAATTAAGAAAGCATGAACTATGGCACCATAGGCACGTAAATTGTTTTGGGTCACATTGTTTTTGAAAAAGTTCCCTGAATTTTATAAGTACAAATAAAAGGTTTCGTAGATGTCTAACTGAATTTATTATATTTTTCATCCAACTGAACAAACGAATTTTACAATTTATGATATTTTGAAAATTATTTTTATTAATATTGTACACTACAATCAAACCAAAAAAAATAATTTTCATGCTTTTCATATTACTTTTTTTATTTTGGGTGTTTATGTTTATTTTTTAATATTTTTATTTAATGAAAAAACTCACAGGGGACCTTTAAAAAAACGAATGCTTAGTCTTGCCTATTGGGTAATCCAGTATTGCCTGTAGGTCAACTCGTCAGTTTTTCACTAATTAGTCATTGTTTGTTTATTTTCTGGCCAATCTTAAAGCATTTATCATTGATTAATTTCAGAATAATTTATTCAATCCAGCAGGACACGCAGGTAATAACACTTTAACACGTTGCAGATTTTTAAGTAGATTCTTAGCAACTCTGAGCTCTTCTTCCAGGCACCTTTCACTTTACTTGATCAGTAAACCATCAAAAAGTTCAGTGTTGTCACTAACTGAGCAAATTACTTCGGCCGCCACTGTTAGAAACAAATAGTAAAATACACAACTATGGCAAAATGATCTTCACAATGATTACAAGTCATCATTATTTGTTCGTAAAGGGGTCCGATATTCAGGAATATATATCTTCAATAAGCTCCCGACACATATTAAATGTCTAGCAGATGATAAGAATAAATTCAGGAAAAAAAATTGAAAGAATTTGTAATTGACAACTCCTTCTACTCTGTTGAGGAATTTATTTCTAAGGTATCTACAAAATGAACTGCCAGAAACTTGTGTAAATGTAGTTGACATAATTAACATACCATGTATGCTATGACTATACATCGTCTGGTGTCCTTACTATTTTCTATGCAATGTATGCTATGACTGTACATCATCTGGTGTATGTATTATTTTGTTGTGCAATTTTTTAATGTGCCATGTATGCTATGTCTGTACATCTTCTGGTGTATGTATTACTCTGTTATTCAATTGTTTGTCTGTAAATTGACAACTTTCCACATCCTACAGAGCCAATCTCTTATATTGGGATCAATGGAAAATGAATATATTGTATTCCAAGTCCTTCGATTATTACACGCCGTCTTGGAATATTCCTTCTTGCTAGTCTATGGAGTTCTGCCATAACTTGATCCATGTTACAATATAATGTCTCTTTCACGAAATTAATAAGTCACTTATACCAGAAGCGGATCCAGGGGTGGCTAAGGGGCTCAAGCCCTCCCCCCCCCCCCGAAAAGCATCTAGGTCACCCCCGATGACATCGCATTTTTGGGAACCTTCATTTATTTATTTTTTATAAAGATAAAGCTCTACAGTTCTTATAAGTGCGGCAATGCTGACATGAGATTTTCCTGTCGTAGACCCCCCTCCCCTCCTATAAAGGCTACTCTCGTTCAAGTCATGCCCCCCCCCAAAAAAAAAAAATCTTGGATTCGCCACTGACTGATAGTCTGTGTGCACTCCTGTTGTTTAATATTTCAAAATAAATGAATGTAATTTTTCTCGGCGTTGTTTATTTATAAACGTTTCTCGGGAAACAAACCGAGTAATATTGTTATTAATGCACAATATTTCGGCGACTTTATTCAAACAACACGCTCAAGGCTGACTTCAAGGCAGACTTCAAGACTTGCAACTGCACCTGAAGATGGCGACGGAGTTTTAAGTCGCCTAAATATTGTGCATTAATAACAATATTACTCGGTTTGTTTCCCGAGAAACGTTTATAAATATTTCAAAATAGCTTCTCAAGTTCTTGACAGTATATGTATTTGGTTTTTTTTTTTAACAAAACAATAGTGCCTTCAACCTGTGTGTTCTTTCATATTCATTACTAGAATTCTGATTTTCAGGAAAGTCGTATTTTTTCCTGCCTTCTTTTTGAGCTGAAATGCCGAATTAAACACTTATTCAACGTTTCTGATTATATTTAAATGTATTTTATATAGCATATAAATGCATATTCAGACTATTTTCCTAGTTTTGGTCATATTTAGATAATATTTATGGTCATATGATCATATTTTGAGGAAAATGTGATAGTTTTTTTAATAGTATCGGGAATTCACTAGATATAGATGAGAAGAAATTAAGATAATTATTCACATAACTGTACTTCTGCTATAAAGGTTGGGGAAAAAACTCAGATTCACTGTGGTCAGAGTTCACCACTCAAGAATTAAAGATATACATTATTGTCACTCTCTAAATGTAGATACTGTTCTGCCCGCCTTTTAATCTCGACAATGCAGCAGAAGCATGCCTGGGTCGATCCGCGTCAATCAATATCTCAATGAAATGACTTCAGTCATCGTTAAATCTGCAGTGTATCAGTGAGTAGGCCAACCAGCATGTCAAAAAAAAAAAAAAAATCTGAAAGTGCGATGTTATGTAAGGGAATTTAGAGTGGAGTATTTTAGTACAGATGAAAGAGTTCTATTCTGTAAACTATCTGAAATTAAAGTGACAAAACGATTTAAAATTTAATTTCCCAATGGTGCAGCGTGTGCACGGAAGCCAATTATGCTGGCTGCCTACTTGAGTTGAAAGCGACACTACTAGATAAAATAAATGATGTATAATTGAGCATGTTTTGATGTATAGTAAATTTAAATGTTTGGTTATATTTTGCCATTTTTAGGTCATATTTACCCATTTTTAAGGTCATATTTGCTTGCATATTTCTCTAATTTTTTTATTTTTTTGGTCATAAAGATCCGAACCCTATTCATTACCATCGATTACAATAATATCTTCTTCAATAGTCACAGGTGATTTTCCAATCATTAGTGAATCATTCTTCTCTCAGACACTATACACTAAAGAATAATCTCGTATTCTTCAAGAAATTGAGCTTCAGCAGCCGACTTTTGAGTGTGATTTAAATTGTGATAGACATTTTTTGTTTTTAACCGACATCAAAACAAGAAGATGGTTTCAATTCGTCTAATTTTATATTTTTTTTATTTTTATTTTTTAATGTATGTTCAGCGATATTTTTGCCAATTTCTAACCGATTTCAATGACTTTTTTTTGGTCGTGGGGGTATAACTCCAAAGTGATCCCATATGAATTTCATTGAGAAACCACCCCTTCTTCACCTTTACATCCCTTAATTTTTATAAAAACCCACATTTTTTATCCGATTTTGATAGAGCTTTGGACAAAATAAAGTGAAAAATACTGTCAACTTTTGGTTTGAAAACTCTTAACCCCTCTTCCCCTATCCATCCCCTTAATATTTGCTTATGTTCCTTATACCAAGCTACAGTCGACACTATTTAACTGATCTCCATTAATGCTGGCATATACATAAAAATTTTCAGAGAGAAGGTTCCTCACCAAAAAAAAAAAAATAAACCACCCCATCTCCCCGCTATGCCCCTTAATTTGATACAAATCTACATTTCTTATCGGATTATGATCGAACTTTGTACATGTATACTTTAAAATAAACAGAAATCTCCTATCAACATTTGGTCTGCCAAGGCCTAATGACTCTCCATTCTTCCACACCCTTATTTTTTGTCAATGTTTTTTATTAAAAGCTACAGCGACACCATTTGACCGATTACCATGATAGTTGGCGCTTATATGTATTTTGTCACGAAGAAGGTTTCTGACCAGAAAATCCAAAATCTAACCTAGCTTCCCTTTTACACCCCTTAATTTTTGTACAAACCCACGTTTTAATCCGATTTCGGTGCAACTTCCAATGCGTATTCTTTAAAAGAAAAATACTGTCCACATTACTTTCACAAAAACGCAAATCCTATACCCCTTTCTACCCCTTAAATTACTGTCAATGTTCTTTATGTAATGCTATAGTTTCTATCCGATTGTGAGGAAAATTTGCACATATATACTTTAAAATATACAGAAAAATTGTGTTAAAATTAGTTTGCAGTAGCCCAGTCCCTCTTCCCTTCTATTCCCACCCTCCTAATTTCCAATGTTCTAGAAGTTGAGCCACCAGGAAGTTCGCAAAATGAGAACTGCTGCGGCAGTTTTAAAATACAAAACATTTTATAATACCACTAAAAATTAAAAAATAAATTAATTGTTTAAAAAAAACCCATAAAAACCGCCTTCAAAAAAAGCACACTTAAAATTTTAAAATAACTTTATACCTTGCTTAGAAGAAAGTAAGTCTAACTTGACAATATTTTACATTACTGTTATTGAATTTTTTACATTTATTAGTTATTTTTGGAGTCGGTGCCAGCCAAAGCAAGAAAAACAATAACGGATAACAATAATACATACAAAATCATGTTATTTCTTACCTACAATTAATGCTAGAAACATGTTTCAACAAAACTGAAACATACAGATGATACGCCAAAATTATACTAACTGTAAAGTGTTTAATGCAAGAAGCAGCCTTCCGACAGACACTGTAGTGCCAGAGATATGCCTGGACGACCAACGAGGCCGAGCCACAGATTAAAACACTGTCTAATTTGTTTCCCTACACTGTCTCCTGCAATAAGAACATCTGCCCCACTACATTCTTTAAAATATTCGGGATTGTTGTTCGTAGTCCCCGTTTCGCCTCGAATACCAAATAAAGTTCAGTAATTCGTTCTTTGCGATGTGGTGGCACAGACTCCAAAAGTAACTAATTAATAATAAAATATCAATAACAGTAATGTAAAATATTGTCCAGTTACATTTACTTTCTTCTAAGAAAGTTATTTTAAAAAATTTTTGGTGTATTTTTTTGTAGGCGGTTTTTATGTTTTATTAAAACAATTATTTTAATATCTTTGAACATTCCCTTTTTAGGAAGTGATCCAGTCAGTTGAGATTCAGCAGCTGTAGCAGCAGTAGCCGAATTTTGTGTGTGATTTAAATTGTGCTAGACAGTTTTTGTTTTTATCTTTGAATATTTCCTGTTTAGGTAGTGATCCAGTCAGTTGAGCTTACGCAGCCAATAGCACAGTCACCGACTTTTGTGTTTAATTTGTATGTAGCTCCGTTTTCGGCTGTTTCAGGTGACATGGTTTGTGCAATGTGTTCCAGTAGGCGTCAGGCTCTCGAAGAGATTCTTACTACAATGGCATCTCTTCAAGCACAGGTATGGAGCATCCTAGACGAGTAGGGGCAGTGCGTCGAAGAATTACCGGAGGCTAGTGATGTAGAACCAGCAAGTCAGGTTTGTCAGGTATCTGTTGCAGGGAACGTCTGGCATCATGTCGATCGGAGAAAGGCTTCAAAATTCCAAAATAACCGACGGGAAAATGATATCTTGCCACTAAGTAATGCGTTTTCAGTTTTGCAGGAGGTTGAAGATTTTAGTGCGAATTGCCCAGAAGTACAGCACGGAAGATTTGTTCGCAGACCCCGGGCGATGCCACGAAAATGTTTACTTATCATTGGCAGTTCCAACGTCTGACGTCTGGAGAAACCCCTACGAGACCTAGCGGAGAAGAATGGTGCAGACTCTCATACTAACGTTCTTTCTGTTTGTCTTCCAGGAGCAACCGTGTCACGTGTCATGGAGGACATTCCAAAAGCGATTAGAGAATCGAACTGCCGTCAGTTAAGGGTAGTTGCGCACGTCTGTACTAATGACTCATGTCGTGTTTCTGGTGCAGATATGGTTAAATCTATGGCCAAGTTGGGCCACAAGGCGTATGAATCAGCGCGGGAAAATTCGGTATCGTTGCAGTTTTCCATTTGTAGTGTCGTGCCGCGCATCGATTGTGGGGAAGCCGTATGGTGGAAGATTTATAATTGGTATTGTAGTTTACAGGAGCTGTGTCACAGAAACAACTGGGGTTTCGTTGACCTTCAGCCGATGATAGCTGTCAGCTGGGACGTATCTGACAGGTCGGGTGTCCACTACGCACCGAGAATGGCGAGCAAGGTGGCTGCAAATGTATGGGAACGTCTTAATATGAATTATTTTTTAGGAATACCATGAGGCCCGAGGATCGCTCTGTTCAACGCAGAGGAAGCGTTGATAACCTAGATCTAGGTTCTGGAAGTGCGGCACGAATAAATCGAATTTTAGAGCTCCAAATATTTCACCCATTTCCCTTCGCAACACAAATAGTAAAAATGTGAATTGAGACTCCACAGATACCGATACTAAGCACCTAACGATAATGGTCCGAAATTGTTGAAGTATTAGAGGGAAAGTAGCATTTCCACGCTGTAGTTGCGACTAATGATTACGATATAATACTAGGAACCGAGAGCTGGTTGACGCCAGCGGTAGAATCTAGCGAAGTATTCGCTCCTCAATTCAATGTTTTTCGGAAAGACAGAACTGCCTCAATGGGCGGAGGTGTGTTCGTGGCCGTTAGTAAAACCGTCAATTGCTCCGTAGTAACTGAAACAGAAATTTTTTGAGAGTTAATGTGGGTGAAGTTAAAAATTGACTAAAGTTCATAATTGGGTCATTATACCGACCTGCGGATTCTAGATTAGATAACGCCGTGTATTTTAGACAGTTACTTAATAGTATTTCTCAAAAATTTCAGGGACATTCATTGACCATGGGAGGCGATTTTAATATACCCTCGGTTAACTGGGACACACGAACGTTCAAGTCAGACGGAAGAGATAGGTTAGTAACCAAAACGTTCCTAGAATCATTCGCAGAAAATTGTCTTGAACAGATGGTCGAAGAGACAACGCGGAGTGACAAAGATTCCTCGACCATTTTGGATCTTTTTCTTACAAGCAATCTGAATATTGTAGATACAGTTTGTATAGAAGACGGTATTAGTCATCACAAGGCGGTTGTGGTTACTTTAAAATCTAGTCTGAATTTGAAGCATACCAAAGACAAAATCGTATATTGCTTCGATAAGGCAAACGATGCGTGTATGGTCGATCACTTGGCGAAAAATTTTGAAACGTACACGCTAAATACAAAAGTTGTGGAACTTTGGTTTAATTTAAAAGAAATAATATGGACCAGTTTAAATCAATTTGTTGCTAAAAAGTTTATAAAGGTTAGTAAGAACTTCTCGTGGTTCAACACGAAAGTGAAACGATTGCTCAGGAGGCAAAGGCGTTTGTATGCCACGGTGAAGAAATCGGGGGTCTCGTCTAATCGCGCTAAATTAGTGCAGTAGCGAGCGGAAGTGCGTAAGGCAATGCGTGATGCGTTTAAAGAATTCCAAGCCAGGAATTCAACCGAAGATCTGATTACTAACCCAAAACAGTTCTTGTCGTATGTCGAAGTAATAAGAGGCTCTCGTAAGATTATGCCGTCACTGATTAAGGAAAATGGGGAATTATCAGAAACTAGCGTAGAGAAAGCAGAAATTTTGAATAATATTGTATTGAAAAAATCTTTCACGACAGAAAACTTGGAGGAGATTCCGATATTTAACAATCGTACCAAAAAATATATGAATGAACTCGTTCTTGATGTCAAGGGAATAACTAAACTGCTTATGAATGTAAAAAACCAATAAGGCTCACGGACCGTACGTTATTCCAACAAAATTCTACTCTTGGTACGCGAAGGTTGCACCGTATTTGATGAAATTATATACAGTCTCTTGGGTCAAGGAAAATACCAGCCGAATGGAAGCCCGCCATCGTAAGTCTAGTGTTTAAAAATGGGAATGTAAATTATCCTTAAAATTATAGGCCGACCTCGATAAGTTCAATATTTTGCAGAATTTTAGAACACATCATATATTCAAATGTAGTGCGGGTTTTTTTTTATGAACGTGAGGTTTTAAAACCCAAATCAATATGGATTCAGAAAAGGCCGATGCTGCGAAACACAACTTGCGCTTCTAATTCAAAACTTGTGCCGTATTGTAGATGAGCAATACCAGGTTGATTTAGTTCTATTAGATTTTTAAAAAAGCTTTGGACACTGTGGCTCACATTAGGTTACTTAGGAAACATCGTGGTTACGGCATATCTAGACAAATATGTGACTGGGTGGCAGACTTTCTGAAGGGCAGATAACAGTGTACAGTTCTCGACGGTGAGCGTTCATCACTTACCGAGGTGAGGTCCGGGGTGCCCCAGGGAAGCGTGATAGGACCTCTGTTGTTTCTCATATACATTAATGATTTGTGCGATATAATAAGGGGGATGAAAAGATTATTTGCCGATGATACTATTATTTATCGTGAAATCAAAACTCAGGACGACTGCGCTATGTTACAAGACGATATTATGAAAATAATTGCGTGGTGTAAAGACTGGCAGTCGGAGTAAAACGCTAAAAAGTGCCAAGTCATGCGTTTATGTAAAAATGTGACACCTGTTAGCTCTCAATATACAATTAATGGTACTGTGCTTAGTATGGTATATTTCGCAAAATACCTAGTGGTAACAATTCGTAATAATTTGTCGTGGAATGAGCATATCGAGAATGTAACTGGGAAAGCAAATCGTATGCTCCGATTTCTTGGTCGTAATTTAAAACAATGTACTCCGGAAGTTAAATTGACTGCATACAGGTCACTAGTGCGTCCTCACTTAGAATACTGTTGTTCTGTATGGCGTCCCCATCAAAAGGGGTAAATTGAGGCATTAGAGAAAGTCCAAAGAAGAGCCGCCCGATTCGAGACAGGTACATATAGTTAGAGGGAAAGCGTAAATGCGATGTTGAAGGAGTTAGGTTACTAAGACCTGGAACACCGAATGCGTTGCTCTAGACAAAAGCTAATTGAAAAATTCTCGACTGACGTATTTCGGAATGACAGCAAACAAATATTGCTACCAACAACATTCATGTCACGGAATGACCGCGAAAATAAGAGAAATTATGGCCAGAACCGATTCATTTCTATACTCATTTTTCCCACGAGCGATTAGAGAATGGAATAGAAAGGTTTTACCCTGCGAATAAACTTAAAATCCGACAGGAGTAGCTTTCGATAAAGCACTCCGGCCATCCTGATCTGGGTTTTCCATGGTTTTCCCGGATCACTCCAGGCGAACGCTGGGATGGTTCCTCACAATAGCCCATGGGCGTTTCCTGCCATATCCCGTATATCACTTCCAAACCATGCACCCTCCGCAACACAGTTTTTGTGAACCGCGGAGTAATGATAATAATAATGAAAAATTTGATCATCCCGGAAGACTGCTGATGCTAATGTCGCCGAGGTAATAAGACTTTATCCATAGTAACCGTTACTGGTCTTATCGAATACTTGAAAATTTGTTTAGAGTCATTCTCATCGTCTTCAGTTTGAGTGACTTACGTCCAGTTGCATTCCTGGCCCTTATAATACAACCTTCAGTTTTTGTAGCATCCATGTTTATACACTGAATAAAGCTCATGGGAGTTTTATTTACTACTTTAGATCTGATATTTACATCCACTTTAATGGCTGGTTGACGTCGGTAATCTATAATTGTTGATTTAAAACAAGGTTTATCACCTTGATTCAAATGGACTGGCGTATTATGGTCAATTTTTACACAATTTACACTTACGTCAACGTCTTTCAGAACGTTAACTGAGATGATTTTACAGTCAATGGAAGTTTATAATAATTTATGATCTGGGTAATGTCTGTTGATTTTCAGTTCTTCAGAAGCATAACTGCATTAGCAGTTACATTGTAAATGTGTCGTTTGGTTATGTCATCATCGTCGATGAGTCCAGTTACATGTCTGAGGATTCTACCATGGCAATCCAAATTACCTTCTTTTGTAAGAAGTACTTGTTGAGGTGGGTCCACTGTAACGTCCATATTACACCAGATTTGTCCGCGGCTGTAACGATGTTAGTACGTCATGTGCTCGGTTATTTATTTTTTAAAAATGAATCAAATCCCACGATACATCTCACACTCTTTGTCAATAACCACGAATCTATGCTTACTCATATTGCTACAGAAGCTACATAGGTTTTTAAACTCGTTGAATGGCATATCAGTGTTGACAACGTCGTTGTAAATGTGCTTGAGATGTATATCGCCCTGTCTAACATATGTTAGCGTCGTCTCTAACCACCTGTTTTGATATCCAACTATATGTGTGGCACAAGTAGAAAGTATCTACTAATCTGTGTGTTATACAAAAAAAATCTCGTATTCTGTTTTTCACACGAAACATCGTAAGATGTAACCAAAGAGTTTGTTACAGCTTAACCGGGTGGGGATGCCTTTCAACAATCGTTAAATGTCAGTTACCGAATTTCTTTAATGGATTTAGTATTTCTCATAGAAACTGATACTATAGTTGCTAAAAAACCACATACATTTTCAAATAGAAATACATTGGAGGGTTCTAGCAGGGAGAACACAAGATTGGTTTTCCTACAGTTTGACGGTCCGCATACTACTGCCCTCACTATCTCAAGGAACAAGGATCCGTTCTTCCGCTTGCAACATCCACATTATTCACGGGTAATTCTGATCGCTGTATGACGAACCGCATATTGACAAGCTTTGATGGTTACTCTGGCTATAAAAAGGCGCGTGAACAAGTCAATCGATAACAATGTTTCCTACGAGAATCAAGCTCATTGATAAAATTCCATTTAAGCTACACATTCCAACATACAAGTTCTGTGGACTGGTAAAAAACTGGAAAAGCGGTTGAAACTCATTTAGACGAGAACCAATTCACTATCTGCAGCACGCAGAGAACAAGACATTGCGTATGAACAAGGTGCTGATGGACGTAATGCAGTTCGTATACTCGCGGAGAAAGAATGAATGACAAAAACGCAAAGTTTGGTGAACGCGCAGCTGCGTTTCTAGTTAAGCTATGCGGGCTAAGCTGAAGTTTAGTGCATGCATTTAAAAACAAAAAGAAGATCAAGGGCACTATCCTTCCTTTATTACCTATTTTTTGTGGATTGCCGGCTCTAGCCTCGAATTCGGGATTACGCGGGTTTGAATACCCGTCTGGTCATCCAGATTTGGTTTTATAATGGTTTCCCCAAATCACTTCAGGTGAATGCTGGGTTGGTTCCTTTAAAAGGCCATGGACACATTCCTTCTGGTTCCTTGCCCTCATTCCTTTCCCGCTTCTAATGACCTTGCCGTGGACGAGGCTTAAAGCCATGAGGTGAGATTACTATCTACTGATAAATTTGAGTCGAGGCGAGTAAACAATCGGGTTAGTAGATTTTGAAACTTACAACTAGATTCCAGACAATGACGAATCAAATTGTAAATTTCATTACCCGTGGAACAAGGTGACTGATATTCCCAGGGGCGGATCCATGGGGGTGGCTAGGGGGCAAGGGCCCCCCAAAAAAGTTTCTGGATCCACCCCCGACATTGTAATTTTGGAGACTTTTTTTTTTAGCTCTACGAATTCGAGGCCCGAGGAGGCTATAAAGACTGCCCCATGGCCGACTCAAGCCCCCCCAAAACCAAAATCCACTGAAGGCAAGCCCTCTGGACCAAAATTCGCTCAAGCCAAGCCCCCCCCCAAACCAAAGTCCGCTCAAGCCCCCCCCCAAATCAAAATCCTGGATCCGCCTCTGGATATACCTACAAGATGGTACAATATTGGCGATTAATGTCCACGTAACACAGTAATTAAGGAGCATGTCGACGATCACCAAGCGGTCAGTACGACTACTTGTCTGTGAAGCTAATGCGAGAAATTAGGCTAAATGTTACTTAGTAAAGGAGCACTGTAAAGCAGTACAAGTTATCTCCGGTAAGTCTTGCGGCAAAGAGACTGACTGAATACTTAGCATATTTTTTATAATTACTCTCAGATATCATTTACGAACGTAGTGATCAGGTTGCTTGAATGAAAGGCATAATGTAAACAATATAGATAATTTATTGATATAAACACTTGTCAAGGAATCATACATACACTTTGTAATGTCTATCTTGGGGACGTTTATATTTGGGTCACACTGTTTTATCATTAACAAAATTATCAATTTGGAATATCAAAAGTCATACTTAATCTTCAGCTTATCACATGAAATATTATTGTAATGAATAGGAAAACTGAAAATTGGGTGTGCAATTTATTATTGGGAAATTAGGCAAACATGAATTTTGTTTTTATTCTGAGGTTAACAATTACATATCATTGAATATCAAACAGCTAGAGCAAAATCTCAGGGTCATTACTGGGTGGAACGATTGCATGAGTTTCCGTCCGGGTCGTAGCTTTTACCATTGTTCACAGCCCAGGTCAGCGACCAGGCAAGACCAGCGCCACATAGGGTCGTCCAGCTTTCTCGACCGGCCCAGCGTGATGGCAGCGTCCCCAGCTGCCGACTCGTACTCAGCAAAGGTCACTTCGGCCGTACTAGATGAAGATCTGCACCAGAGTGTCTCGTCGTCCGTTCTTCTCCTCCGAGCCAGACTCTGTACTTGTCGTAATGCGATTTCGCGTCCGGCTCTTGGCGAATCACCGCAATCCGCGCCAAAGGACCAGCACCACATTGGCCCCAGAACAGACAAGAAAAAAACACCAACACGGCAATAAATTGAGGCGGCTTCTCTATTGGCTGGATCGTCTTCCCCTACTCCCATAAAGCACTCATTTACTAGGAAACGTCATTAAGGTTTATTTTTGCTAGTCTGCGCCAGTTTTCGGCGGGAACTTTCCGAAACGTGCGAAAATAGAAAGCGGGTCTCAGTTATTTATGGGGGTTATAAATCCGCTTAATGTCCAAGTTGAGTGGGACGTTGTCAGCACCCCCCAAGGTGCGTGTAAATCTGGACGCTTTAGTTCCGTCACGTTTCTGTTCGTTGACACGACGCATCGGCAATATTCACACATACCGTGGGATCACTTAGTGCCTAATGGCACTGTACTTTTTAATTCATTACAACTTGTGGAAGCACTTCAAATAAAAGATTTTATTTCGTAATCGCACTAAATGCAATGCAATTACGATAGCACTGATAATACCAAGTTGTGGATTGCGTAATAAATATTCCAGACTTTGAGATGGAACTGATCTAAGAAAATCTGCTGGAGGAATGAATGATTTTGAAAGTGGAATGAATCCAAAATTAGAGTAATAATGTAATAACTATGTTCGCTTTAATTAGAATAGCAAGCAGCAGCAATTACCTCAGTGAAGATGTAGTGTATGAGTCGGAAGTTGGTGGGCGAGTGGCGAGATAATGTCATCCCTGCTCGCACGACTGCTATTTCATGACTGAGGTGGTAAGGCTGGCCAGTAATTGGCTGCTTAATATTTTAGTAAGAGAATGAGTTTTGGTTAGCTGCCGTTGATGGCTATGAGGTACTAAGAGTGGGGGAACAGCTAGCGTAGCTGTGCCAATGCTGACATAATGTTCTTATGCCCTTGGTTATGCCAGTTAGTTGCGTAGATGATTTTTCATCTGGACCCTGGTTCTCAGGCATAGTCAGAAGGTAGCTTCACGTGTGATGTATTCAAGGAGTGGTTTCGATAAGAACTCTACAGAGAGTGCAGAGCATGCGCTATCTTATGTTACATATTGAGGAACAGCTCTGGGTGGCCTCTTGACTATGTTACGAACGATATGAAATAAGGACATTGAATTTATTCCTTAATCATAGAAAAAGCAAACAAGTGACAGCTCAGCACACTAATAACGAGAAGTTGGTTATTACAGCAAACAACAATTTACTCCAGTACGATATACAAACACTAGTTGAAATCGACTTGGATCATTGCTCGGATTTTCGAAACGTGTGTTAAAAATAGGACTTCATACCTCCACTACAAATATTCAAAGGCAATGGGATGCAGTATATATATATAGGAAGTTCAACCATAAGCTGGGACATACACTGCACTAGATTTCGCAACAATGCCGCCAGGATACAAATACGCAGAAGTACCTGCTTCTGTCCCAATCACGGTAAAAACGCTCAATAACATCCACATTAGACTTGTCAACCAGAACAGTAATTTAATTTATTTCATAGGAGAAATCATTACTATGAGACTACATATAACGAGTGGGTCCTCTTAATAATAAGAACTGAATTGAATTTTAATTACAGTGGAACGCATAGTCAAGTGGCGATTTCCCTAGTCATCTAATTACTCTTTTCTAATTTCTTATACTATCATTATCTTATATACTTCCAGTTATAAATTCCTTACCCCTCTACTTTTACGATTTACGAATTTTTATTTTAAACTCCTTCAGCGTTTTTTATAAATTGTTAATCACTTCCCTTGGTAACTTATTCCAATCCCTGACACCCTTACCCATAAAAGAAAACTTTTCCTACTCACTTATGAATGAAATCAAGTGCCAGCTTGTACCCATGGTCATGTTTTCCCTTCCATGCATTACTCCTAATTCTTCGACCGAAATCCTTCCAAGCCCCAACACAAAAAGACGCCTTGAATACTCCCAGTATTTTTTTAATCCTACTCCTGTCTTCCAATGACTCCCAACACAGCTCCTTTTTAATATCAGTTACTGATTGAGTCCGGTGGTAATTTCCACAAACAAATTTAACTGCACATCTTTGCCCACCCTCCAACTCCTTTATTTGATACGCAAAATGTGGGTCCCAAACTAAACCACCATATTTAAACAATGGTCTTACCAAAGTTCTGTAATAAAATTGCCTAGTTTCTCTCTCACATCCTCTCATCACTCTCTCCAGTGAACCAAGGATCTTGAAATCTTTCTCTACCACCTGACCAATGGGTCCTGCCAAGCTGAGTTTAATATCAAACGTTATGCCATGAAATTTACACTTCAAGCCTTCAACAAGCAGTTCTGTCCCCACTTTATAATAATAAGCCATAGTAAGCCATCGCCGAGACCACGCGGACATGTATATAAGGAAGAGCGGCACCCGAACCATCTCAGTATCTGTGGGTCAGCCGACCATTACAGATGTCTCTACACCTAAAGAAGACGACAGAGCCAGCCGTCGAAATACTGTATTTCCACAACACTATCCGGCGGTACACCCGTGAAGACTACATTGCAGTCATACGCCGTTAAAGTCTTCGTTCTTACATCAAATTTTAAACTTATTTGATAAGGCTCATTCTTTCTAATGCCTTAGGAAGATATGGTGCTAACTATTAACTTGGCCTCCGTTTTCCAATTCATGAGAAATATCTTGCATATAGCCCGCCAATTAAGATTCACATGAATATCCTTGCATAAGACCATGTTGCCGATATACAAACCAGTGTCTTTCGTTACAGCTTTGTGTATATCAATGCCTCATCATTTTGCCTATCACTGATGTCAAACCAATCGGCCCGCACTTTTCAACCCTTTTTGTCGCCCCTTCTTTATGAACCAGTACTACTATCACTCTTTTCATGTCCGCTGGTAAGCAGAAAGACTCAAGACTCACTTTAAATAAAATTTCTGGGTAATTTGTAATATCATGTCCCAATATCTTTAATACATATGTAGTAATATTATTTACACCGGTCCCTTTGCGCTTTTTTAGCGTTCTAAAGTCCTTCATAATTTCCTGAGGATTTATTTCAAACAGTATCGTTTCCTCATTCCTGGAGACGTTCTTGTTCGTTATTCCTTCCTATATGAGGGTGAGATTCCTTAATACTTTCATTAAACCAGTCACTCAATATCTCTGGCATTTCAAAATCACCAGTATCGTCTCCATTCTTATCTACAATT
The DNA here is from genome assembly GCA_031002005.1 of Vandiemenella viatica. Taxonomy (NCBI): domain Eukaryota; kingdom Metazoa; phylum Arthropoda; class Insecta; order Orthoptera; family Morabidae; genus Vandiemenella; species Vandiemenella viatica. The sequence goes on along the minus strand of CM061921.1, from coordinate 203,954,991 downwards.
TTCTGAACACCTTCGCTTCCCCTCAGTTATCTGACATAGCCATAGATAATAATATTCTTCATAAACCCATATAAAGCTCTCTGAGGTTATTAATCACTTGTTTGTTTAGATATTTTAAGTATTTCCTACTGCATTGCTTTCTCTTAACTCTGTAGTGTTCTCTTTTCACTAACCTAATTAATCTCCTCACCTCGCTATTGTAGTACTTCTTTTTACTTTGTGTTTTGGAATACATATTTCCTCACCTTTTTTACAATTCATGTAACGGAATTTTACAGCTCCATTTTGACCCACTTCCAGATGTCCGAGCTGTCTGAAATTTCGCACACATATTAAGAACCGGTGATAATACAATAATTTCATAACAATGTTCTGCTATTCTCATTACTTTGACAGTAACAGCAGAAAAATGGTTGAATGTCGTGGAATTTTGCAATTTAATTTTAACCAAATTCCAGATATCCAAAATGTTTGAAATTTTGCTCATGTATTGATAACTGATTACAATCCAATAATTTCATAGCTATGTTTTGATATTCTCATTACTTTGACAGTAAGAACAGAAAAATTTTGCACATGTTTTAAGAACCATTGACAATACAGTAGTCTCTTAGCAACGTCCTGTTATTCCCGTTACTTTGACGGTAACAATAGAAAAATGGTTGCATGTAATGGAATCTTTCATTTCAGTGTTCTCCCATTTCCTGACGTCCGAATCGTTTGAAATTTTGGGCACTTATTAAAAACCGATAAAAATTCAATATTTTCACTCTCACCACGTTGTCAGTAACAACTTAAAAGTGATTGAATGCAATGGAAAAAATCAGTTCAATTTTCACCCACTTATGGAAGTCCTAAATGTCTGAAATTTTCTACACGTATGAAGAACCCATGACAATCCAATAATTTCATATCTATGTCTTGGTAATTTCATTACTTTGACAGTAAGAACACTAAAGTGATTTAACCATCTTATGACAGATGTGGCTCATTTTCACCCACTTTCCGCAACCTCCTGGTGGCTGAGTTGGTTAAGGTGCGTGACTGGCGAACAGACGTTCCTTGCTCGAATCCCGGTTTCGGTTGGAATTGTTAGGATATTATAAGTAGCAAAGATTACGATAACCCACGGTTCGAATTTCACGTCAAACTGCAGGTACCCTTTACCTAATGGGACTGCCGATTTGGGCAAATACAGCCGCGACATTTTGCACAAGCGCGGCAATTCGAGAAACCTTCGTCATTCAACGCTCTATCAAATTCTGTCCTCAAAACAGGATCACCTAAGTCATCAATGTCGACATCAACTTCTATTTCGAATACACTGTTGTTCAAATCATCTCCATCATACAGTTGCTCCATGTATTCCTTCCATCGGTTAGCTCTATATTATGAGTTTAGAAGAGATTTCCCATCGACAGCTTTAATACCTCTTTTCTTCATTTCTCCAAAATTCTGTTTGATCTTCCCATCCTTTACCTACGACCATTTTCTTTTCTACTTCTTCATACTGTTCTTGCAGCCATCTATCTTTTTCTTCTTTATATTTTCTGTTTATTTGATTTCTAAGTTGTATGCATAGCTCTCTTCTCGCTTCATCCTGAGCATTTTTGTGCCTTCTCCTTTAATCCATCAGCTCCAAAATTTCTTCTGTGATCCAAGGTTTACAGGCGGTTTGTTCCCTAAAGCCCAATGTTTCGTTACCAGCTTTAATTATTTCTGTCTTTAATGCAGTCCATTCGTCTTCAATTAAGCTCCTTTCAGAGTTATTTCATAGACCCTCATCTACCATTCCTGCAAACTTTTCTCTCATGATAGATTGTTTCAATTTATTCATTTCCAGTCTGTTCCGCTTGCATTGCTTCTTTGTTTTCTTGAATTCCAGCCTGCACTTCATAACTGTCAGATTGTGGTCAGAGTCTATGTCTGCTCCTGAGTACGCTTTACAGTCTAGAACTTGATTCCTGAATCTCTGTTTGATCATGAAATAATCTAGCTGATATCTACCTGTATCTCCTGGATGTTTCCAGGGGTATATCTTTCTAACATGATTCTTAAATAGTGTGTTTGTCATGACTAGTTTACACCTTTCACAAAATGCTAACAATCTGCTTCCTCGCTTATTTCTTTCTCCGAAACCAAAACTTACTACAGTATTCTCCTCTTTTCCGTCTCCCACTACAGCATTCCAATTACCTATAATTATTTGATTTTCCTCCCCCTTCACATGTTGGTCTAATTCTTCAATTTTAGCATATATTTTCTCTGCTTCTATATATCATCTTCCTAAGACGTTGGCATGTACACTTCTACTAACGTGGTTGGGGCGGGCTTAGTTTCTAATCTCATCAAAATAATCGTGTCACTAAACTGTTCACAATAACTCAACAATTTCCCTACTGTCTTATTCATTACAAATCCTACACCAGTGATTCCATTGACAGCTTCTGTGCTAATTATCTTGTGTTCCCAAGACCAGAAATCCTGTCTTTTTCATTTAATCTCACTAATCCCAACAATATCTAAATTAAACCTTTCCTTCTCCCTTTTTAAGTTTTCTAACCTACCTGCCGTATTAAGATTTCTAACATTCCACGTTCCGAATGGTTCTATCCATTCTTATGACATCTTCCTGAGCGGTCCCCAACCAGAGATTTCATTGGTGGACTATCTTACCTCCAGAATATTTTACCCAAGAAAAAGCCATCATACTATATGTAATTTGAGAGGATTACATAACCCCGGAATACCCTTAGGGTCTTTAATTCAGTGGTTTCCCGTTGCCTTCTGGATCCCCATTCTGTTTATCATTTCTGATTCATCCGCCTTTTGGGGGCGATTTTCAACCTTAAGGGTAAGAGGGTGCTCTCGACAACTTCCCTCTCTTCTGCCCTCCTTCTAGAAGCTGTTTGAAAGCAGTGTCCCACTCCCTATACCGACAATTTTTAAGCTGTAAAAGGGAAATTAAAGTTAAAATGTAATAGCAACTGCTAAGCGTCACTATAGTAACAAAGGAATAACATTAATGGAAACAGACAACGAGCAACTAATATTACCATCAGATACAGAATTAAATTTAGCAAAGTTTGAAATATTGCATTATGTAGAAAATTTTAGTAGTGACGCAGGCTCAGGCTCTCTCTTCCTTCGAAATGAACTTTTAACTTTCATCTAGGAGTTAGGAGGAAGTTGCTTACTGTGAGAGAATGGTTTAACCTGTAATCATTTGTTTTGGATAGAAAACTTTTCTATTAGGTCCTACGATGGTACCGAATTTATGTAAGAACTTTTGCAAAATATTTAGTTTTGAATTTATCAGGAGGTCTAGAGTTTTTGAGAACATACCTTTATCCCTTGAGGTAATTACGACAGATTGGAAACCACTAAACAGAATTTGTAAAGCTACCAGACACAATCATTGTTTAGACAAGCTTTGTATTTACAATTACATCTATACTCTGCAATTCAAAAATATTGTGGGTGCTGAGAACCAATCCTAATTCTGTGCATTCCAATCCCGAACAGAACGAGGAAAGAAAGAGTACATAAAAGTATCAGTACGGCATCTTATTTCTCGAATCTTATCCCTCATGTCGTTGCGAGCTAAATAGGTTAGTGGAAGAAGTATTTCATTGCACTCCTAAATTAAAGATTTTCGCATGTTCTCCAACAAATTCAAACGAAAACGACGTCTTCTGTCTGCCAAACAATCCCAGCCCAACCCGCGTATCAGCTCTGTGACACTTATGTAAGGACTGTAACTAGCTGTCACGAATCGAGCAGCTCTTTTTTGTACTTTCTCTAACGTGTCAATCAATTCCTAGCGATAATGATCCCAAATTCCACAACAATACTCCAAACGCGGACGCACTAGTGTTTTGTATGCTATTTCCTGTGTATGAGCATTACAACTTCTGAAAATACGATCTATGAATCGTAGTTTAGAAATAGCTTTGCCTACGACGGAAGTTATGTACAAGTCCCATTACATGTTCCTGTTTACTGTTACGCCTAGATACTTCAGAGAATCCACCGCGTCAACAATTCAATTATCAACTTTGTACTCGAGAGGAATTGGGGTCTTTTTACTACTTATTTGCATTGCCTTGCACTTTTTGCAGTTAAGTGTAGGCTGCCATATATGGCACCATTCGGAAATAATACCCATATCGCGCTGAAGATCCACGCAATAGTCAGAGCACCTCACTGCCCTATAGATAATTGCATCATCAGCAAAGAATCGCATCCTGAAATTAACGTTGTCACTGAGATCGTTTATAAAAATTAGGAAAAGAAGTGGTCCTATTACACTTCCTCGAGGAACGCCCGAAGTTACATCTAGCTTAGAAGAGGCTTCCCTGTCAACAACGACACACTGTCACCGACCAGTTAGAAAATCGCGTATCCATTCGCAAATCTGATCCGATATACCGTATGCTCGAAACTTCGCTAATAGTCGGTTGTGTGGTACAGAGTTTAAAGCTTTCTGAAAATCCAACTAAATTGCAACTTTCTAGAAACTTCATAACGTTAGAGCATATGACATGCTGCAGAATTCTGCTGCAAACAGATGTTAGATATAAGGGTCGATAATTCCTAGGATCTCTCCGATCTCCTTCTTGAAAACAGGAATTACCTGTGTTATTTTCCAATCAGAAGGTACTTTTCTTTCTTCTAAAGATTTACGAAATATATCTGACAGAAATGGTTCTATTTCTTCCGCGTATTCCGAAAATGCTCTTACTGGTATACCATCGGGACCCGGCGCTTTCCCGCACTTCAGGAGCTTTAATTGCTTTATAATACCTACACTATCAATTTTTACTGGATCCATCTCAAATTCTACAAGCCGTGGAAAAGCGGGAATGTTTTCCATATTTTCGTCAGTGAAAGTATTTTTAAATACGGTAGCCATGTCGCGGCTGTCATCAACTTGCTGACCGTCTTGTAGCAGAACTGGCATATTGTTGTCACTAGCACTAACTTTTTTTACATACGACCAAAATTTCTTTGGGTTTTCGTAGAGGCTCTTGGTAAGTGAATTTCAACGAAAGTCATTAAAGGCCTCGCGAATCGCATTCTCAACAAATCCCCTTGTCTCACCCAACTTTTCTCAATCACTCCTATACATCGTCCTTCTTGAGCGTGCATGTATCTTCCTTTGCTTTTTAAGTAACCGTTTAACTTCACGTGTATACTACGGGGGATCGTTCCCATACACGATTGTCCTTATCGGTATATGTAAGTCCATACCTTCCCTGACTATACACATGAATCGAAGCCACATCTCTTCAACCGAACCTCTTGCATCTATAAAGGTAAGGTAATTATGCCTCAAAAACGTTCTTAAACTCTCCTTTGGGGCCTTTTCAAACGATCCCTTCTTTTTTCTTTTTGCGCGCGGCTGTTAATTTTACAATAGCAATTACAGCTTTGTGATCACTTATTCCCGTGGCGGTAGAAATGTCCGTGAATAATTCAGGCCTATTTGTAACGAGAATATCTAAAATTTGTTCGTTATCGTTGTGGCTGCTCAAGATGAAGATCTGAGAAAAGGTCAAGAATATTTTCACATGTTGTTTTATCCCTGCCACCAGTAACGTGGACGTAATTAGTCCAGTCGATATGCGGAAAGTTGAAGTCACCTCCTAGTATTATTACATGATCCGGAAATTGAAGAGCTATATTACTTACATTATTCTTTAAAGCCTCAGCAAAAGTTATATCTGCATCTGGTGGATGATGGAAAGACCCTATTACAAGTTTTGTCCCAGCTACGTTGAGTCTAATCCATAGGATTTCACAGACCATATCGATATTTATTCATTACATGACAGGTGTTTACTAACAGCTATAAATACACCTCCTCCATTAGAATGCAACATATCCTTACGGAAAACATTCATGCTATTGTTAAAAATTTCTGCTGAACTTATATCCGGTTTTAACCAGCTTTCAGTACCTAAAACAATATCTGCTTCTGTGCTACTAATAACGCTTTCAAGCACAGGCTGCTTGTTACAAACATTTCTACAGTTGATAAAGATTACTTTTAATGATTGAGATTGATTTACACTACTCCTAAGATATGGTGTCGAATAGAATTGGGCTGCCCATAACAGTAATCCCAGTTTCGGGTCTTCCTGCCTCAGCCTAACAAAACCCCTAATGCACTCCACATGGCCCCTGCCACCCATGTAGCCGATTCATGAGTGTAGTGCAAACTTGACCTGTCCAAGGGAACCCTACACTACTCGACACCAGGGCGAAGATCTAGCAATCTGCAGCCATGATTATCGCAGAAACGCCGCAGTTTCTGGTTTAGACCCTCGACTCGACTCTGAACCAGAGGTCCACAGTCGATTCTATCGGCAAAGTTAACTCAGCCGAAATCTTGCGTTCATCAACCAGAGTTCGCCCTTTGAGCAAGCCGCTGGAAGGAAGAGAGGATACCCTCTAATCCAAGGCGGCAAGCATCATTGGTGCCGACATGAGCTACAATCTGCAGATGGCTACACCTCGTCTGTTCAATGGTGTCTGGGATGGCCTGTTACACATCTTGGATCAGACCTCCCAGAATGCACAATGACTGGATATTGGATTTCATCCCTGACCTATTCGCCATGTTCCTAAGGGGCTCAATGAATCGCCTAACGTTGGAGTGATCTACTACCAGAATCCCCTTGTGTGGTCGCTTAGACCTTGCGGGTGGGGGGCTGGCAACTTGCAGAATGACGATTGTGAAATTGAATCAGTCCCAGACAACACATCAAACCTATTGGACAGTGGTACAAGCTTACCCTCCTGGGATTCAGACTTGTATGAATGCCCCCATATGCAGTGTCGACGTCCGGAAACCACACGCCAATCGCCGTCAGGCGACGGCCGCACAGATTCCAAAGTCTCAGCCTGGACTGCAGGTACGATGATTGGTAGGGGAGTACCTGTGAGAACACTAGCTTCAAAAGGGTCCCCCATATCATATCTGCTGCAGTCGCCTACAACAGCTTCCAGCCTTGTAACTTTCGTTAGCAAAGCTGCAAGCCGAGCGTGAAGATCAGCCACCTCAGCCCACGTCTCCACACAGCAGTCACAGTCCCTACACATATTACTTTCAGAACAACTACAGAGAGGATGAAAGATGAACTAACGGAGTGATCCAAATAAACTGTTCTATACTTACTAACAATCGCTAATCATGGCTTAAATAGAACCTAACTGTGGAGATAAATTTAGACCAGATGGCGGATACAGCACTAAGTAGTTAAGAGGACGTACTATTAAACAGTGTTAGACAAGCACAGTAATAAATAAAAGACGAATAAGCTCTAAATACCTTCCTACAGAAAAAATTTAAAGGTGATCACGATTACTGTACGCTGCTGCTATTCAACTATCGCAAATAAAACAAAAGCTACCACAACACTTTAAATTAATTAAAAATGTTGTTGTTTTAGGGCGCGTCGACAGCGGGGTCATTAGCGTTAATTAAAAAGAAATAGCGGCACTTGTCACGACAGTTGCTGGAGATCAACTAACAGCTGCGCTGCAAAGACAGTAAATATTCAGAAATAAAATCTAACTACTACAGTTTAAATACTTATCATGACGATTGCTGAAAATCAGTATGCAATAACCCCAAGCAAGCAAGAAGCCTTACAGTGTGAAAAAGGGGTGTGGGAGAGTAACAGGAGATAATAATGTTGAATCTTCAATGCAATAAGTTGCGTTTCAGAATATCGTAATTTTATCAAAAGGAATATGAAATGGATAAGAGATAAAAAAAGGCTTGAAAACATAAATTTCTATTGGTGTTTTTTGTAGATCTCAAGGACGTATCACAATTAACTGGAAATCTCTACAAGCAGCATTATAATGAAGTACTGCTATACACTGTCATACTTTTTTTGACTGTAGTTCATCTACTATGAGGCCACATACCCTGTAGAGGATTTGGAAGAGGAAAGGAAATGTCTTTTATCAATAGGTCATCCAGGAATGATTTTGGTAAACCATGGGAAACATGTTAAAACTACTTGTAAAAGTGATCATATATGATATTTTGAGGGGAATTAACTACTAAATATTTTCTGAGCATTCATGCACCATGTACATAATGTCTACCAATGAAACAGTAAAAAATTGTAGGTTGCTATACTAAAAGAAATTTTATGATTTATTCAATTTAAAAAAATAAAAGACATACCAACTTAAGATACATCAAAGCTTTACAAACTCAATTACACTATATACCAACTGAATAACTATTACTTTCTGATGGTAAATCTTCTTTGATTGTTTTTATGTAAGTTTAAGAAATTAAGGTTTTCTTATCTCCTTACATAATGAAATAAACATAACATCTGACTCAATACAGTCACTCCAAAGTAACTTTTTATTGATACAAAACAGTACAAAAATAAATACTGTTATATGTCAGTTAATGTAATACAAATTGAAAGACATGTTTTTCAGGAATGTGACATAATTAAATCCAATTCTTTGGGTTTCTAAGCACATCTAAGAGCTTTCCTTCAGGAGAATTCTTATCAGGTTCATGCATATATTCCCATCGCTGTAACAGAAAAAGTTATTTCAGGATACTACAATTACATGCATTTTGAATTCAATTCAGCATCTGGTTTATATGTCTTAAGATTACAGTTACAGAATATATAATTAAATCAGAGTAATTTCTTATCACTGTCACTTTAACAATGTTAAGGATAAAGAGTAAGGGCACCACCTACAAAGGCATGGCAGCACAGAAACAAATAAACACACACACAAATATATAAACTTTTTACTTACGGCCTTACGCATTGTCGAGGTAATTAGGAAGTGGGAAAGAACTGGGGGCAAAGAACAGAAAAGAATTTGGCCATTGCCTTTCAAAGGTACCACCCTGGAAACCATGGAAAACCCAAATCTCGACAACCGGAAAGGGATTAGAGGCTGCGTCCTCCTAAATGCGAGTCAAGAGCATTACCATTCACCCACTGTGCTCAGTCACAAATATATAAAATTATCAAGGAAAGCACTTCTTTGGCAAGAGAAATAGTCACAAGGATACATTGAGGAAGATGTAATATGCAAGAGGCTTGGGAGGTATGAGGGTGAAGAATTTCGACAGAGAATTTGACTTTGGCGGTTAACAATTTTATCAATACATACATTTATAAGAAAAGATCCACCAGCGTGGCTTTGCACTTTAATGTGCCATCCCACTGGAGTGGGAGATACAATGGGACCAGGTTTGAATCATGATCCCAGTGTGCCAGCTGTCCTGATCACATGTTTTAGGCAGTTTCCCACAATCATCTAGGCAAATGCATGGATGGTGCCCAACTTCTGCCTTATAAAATACACATTTCATAAAACAAAAATAAACTTAACATACAGAACTTAAGAGACAAAAATAATTTTACAATATTTTGGATTAAAACCTTATTCATGAATAGAGAAACAAGTCATTTGGCATGGAAAGGGTACTCACAGTCATGTGTACACACACCTCCTTTGCCAAATGACTAATCTCTATTTGCATGAATATTGTAACATTATGTTTGTCGCTGCTTTCCTGCCTTCATCTTTGGCGAGTGTTATTTCTGCTTTCCCTATGCTTTGTTGTTTTGATTGCTTAAAGGCCTTTTCCTTTCAATTAGTTGGCCCTAATGTTATATAAATACATATTGTTAGGAAAATATAGACGATGTATTGCAGGACAAATAAAAAATTGGAATAGGGGAATAACAACCGTTTACTACATTTGAAACATGGACACACGTATACACACTAAGCATTCAAATTTTTGGGTATACGTCCCTTCATCAACAGTGGATGAAATTCGCATCATGGCTCACATAATATTAGACCACTACATGTTGTGGTTATTAAGAAAAGCCACAACACATTCTGAATGTTACCTGAAGCAACCATGACACGATGGACACGTTGTAACTACATCTTCTGGATGTTGATTAATAATAAGGTGATGTTAAGAAAATAAAACACTCTTTTTCATTATCACTTCTTTATTTTTAATCATTTTCTGATATAAGTTGACAATAAAATTAACAAAGAAAGTTGGTATCAAAATTATCAAGAATGTTGCAGAGTTATTTATTTTTACAAGAACTATTACCCTGAAATTTTGAGTTCCATTTTATGTTCTTTGAGTAAAATTTATATATTTTTTAGTTTCTTCAATACATCTGCTAATGCTTTATAAATTGCTATCAATCAATGGATCAAATATCATTTTTATCATAATGCGCATGAGAGTTTGAGAGTTGAACATTATTGTGAGAGAGACATTGTTAAGCATGGTTAGCAGATAATGAGGGCTATGCTAGCATCTTTATTGGCCATCTAAGTTACAGAGAAATACTGGTGCCTGACAACTGTCATATGAAAAGGCATTTATTAGAATCCATTTCCAACTTTATTACTCAAAATAATTTTGAGCAACATCAGAAGACAGCAACACAAAGAAGCTATCAGCACTATCAGATGAAGCCTAAATATCCAACGCAGAAATAAAATGAAAGATAGTTGATGGAACTGAGAATGGATGCATATTTTTATTGTAAAGTGATACTAAGAACTTCAGGCAGATGTAAAAGTGCATGGCAAAAATATCTTGCATATATATGTTTAATAATATCTGTGTTTTGACGGAAGAACATATAAAACTGCATTCTGAAAGGAAATTGTCATTAGTGACCATTAGTCTTCTTTTTTAGTATGAATAATCAGTATCAGTACAGTATCATCGGGACAAGGATAAAGGTATCTGGTAGTAATGTGAACAATAATTCAGATAAACAAAAAACACATCCTACCAAAGGTGATTAAAGCATGATAATGAACATAATTGTGAGATGAAAGAAGGCCAAACCCATCTTAATAGTATACAAATATTTCAATCTTAAGGCAAGAGGAAACAAAAATGTTCTTTTATATTTACTCACAAACAGAATGAAACTTTCATGACTTTACAAAGCAACAACAGTCCAATTAAAACTGATTTTGAGAGACTATGAAAACACAATATCAAGACAGAAAAACCAGGTATTAATCCTTTCTATTCCACAAATGAATAGTTATGGTACAGGGCTTAGCAAGGATTAATGCTGTTGGTATTTCAGTGGCTTATCAGATATTGGAGAATTCATTAAAGTTAGATGGGATCATTGCTTATCTTTGACTTAGAGGGTTTGTTAAGTTACACTGTAATAGACAAGCCAGTTAAAATCCCAAGTGAGGATATAAATGGTAGACATGGGCAGACGTAAAAAACACGAATGTTTAAGAAACAGTCTTTGTTGTAGAATGTAAATTACTGAGTAACTGTTCTAGAATCTGACAAAATACATTACCCATAAATATCATTTTATATCTATTATCTGTGATTACAGTTACTGAATGATAGGTCTACTCCATTAAAATGACAATTCAAGGCCATCTGATGTGCCTTTATTTCTATAAAAGCAGAGTGTAACAATATGCACTCTGAGACATCTCTACAAATGATTTGTAAATTTCAAATTACCAAAATAATTTAGCATATTAAACTTATTTACTTACAGCAACAAGTGGGAGAGACATCAGTATGCTTTCATACCGGGCACCAGGTGTATAAAGTCCAAATTTTGTACCCCGGTCATAAATCAGATTGAATTCCACATAACGTCCTCTTCGCAAAAGTTGCCATTGTCTTTCTTTGTAGCCATAGCCATCATCCTTATGTTTTTTGACTGAAATTAATACAAATTACCAGAGTTAGCCACGATATTGACAGCGTGTTTTTATTTTGGTAACATTAAATTAATTTCCACGGTAAAAAAGGGAAAACTCTAATTTTTAATTCTGATACATGGATGGAACACAAAGAAGGTGCTGATTGTAAATGCAAACTTGCATCAAAAAAATAAACCACAATATAATAAAATGGAGCACAACAATGGACACAGTTCTGATAGGCATAATTGAATGAAGGAAATCTGAGTGAAGACATTAAACATGTTGATACAATGATTTTATTTTAGAATAGGTAACATGAGATGGTCATGTACTCATAAAAAACACGAGTATCTGTCATTCATTATATTGGTCATTTCCCGTAAATGGCAACAGTATGATAACTCACTCTGCTTGATAATATTTCTAATTTTATGGTTCATGGCACGGAAATGATGTTTTATGCATACAGTTAGTAAGGGTTTGGGGGAGACTATACAAGTGTTTTACAACCAAATGTCAACCTCCCCTCCACGTGGTGCACCCTGTTTGCACGGACGAGGCTCTGGCGACTGAAAGATTCCTGGTATAAGGAGTCACCCATTGCTTGCCAATGGCGTCCAAAAGAAGGGCGCAAGAGCGGGGAGCGATCCAGGGCACCCACTTGCCCTTGGGGTTGGAAACGATCCCTAAAGGCGGATGAATCACAAATGATCTACGGCATGGGGATACAGAAGGCAACAGGAAACCACTGCATTAAAGACCTGAAGGGTATCCTGAGGACATGTAATCCTCTCAAATTACATATATCATGATGGCTTCTTCCTGGGCAAAATATTCCGGAGGTAAACTTGTCCCCCAATCGGATCTCCAGGTGGAAACTGTTCAGGGAGGAGTCATCAGTATGGATATAAACATTTGAGTCAGAAGTCTGAATAGGGCAGGTAGGTCAGAAAACTTAAAAATGGAGATGGAACAAGTTAGAAGTTGTTGGGATTAGTGACATTAAATAGAAGCAGGTACATGATAATTAGCACACAATCTGTCAATGGAATGATTGGTGTAGGATTTATAATGAATAAGACAGTAGGGACACAGGTGAGTTTTTATGAACAGTTTAGTGACAGGATTATTTTGATTAAGTTAGAAACTTAGCTCACCACAACCACGTTAGTACTAGTGTATATGCCAACGTTACAGGAAGATGAAGAAGAAATAGAGAAAATATATGCCGAAATTGAAGAATTAATCCAACATGTGAAGGGGGAGGAAAATCTAAAATCATGGGTGATTGGAATGTGCTAGTGGAAGAAGGAAAAGAGGGGAATACTGTACGAAGTTTTGGTCTACGAGAAAGAAATGAGCAAGGAAGAAGATTGTTAGAATTTTGTGACAAACACACTGTTTAAGAACCATGAAAAAGGATATACAACTGGAAATGTCCTGGGGATACAGGCACATATCAGCTAGATTGTATCATGGTCAAACAGAGATTCACGAATCAAGTTCTAGACTGTAAAGTGTACCCAGGAGCAGACATAGACTCTTACCATAATTTGATAGTAATGAAGTGCACACTGAAATTCAAGTGACTAAGGAAGCAGTATAAGCAGAACAGACTGGAAATGTATAAACTGAAACAATCTAGCATGAGAGATAAATTCACAGAAATGGTAGACTTAGGTCTAAGAAGTAACTCTGAAAGGAGCTCAACCAATGATGCATGGAATGCATTAATGACTGAACTAACTAAAGCTGGTAAAGAAACATCAGGCTTTGGGGAACAAGCCGCCCGAAAACCTTGGATCACAGAAGAAATTTTGGAGCTGATGGATTAGAGGAGAAGGCACAAAAACGCTCACGATGAAGCACCCACTATACTTAGTCCCCCTTTTTTGAAACTGCATTTCCTACCCGGACTCTTTGACTCCTAGATTTTAAGAATTCCGCTACCAAGTAAGTCACTTTTTCGTTCACTCCAATGGTTTCTACCTTAATCATCAACATTTTATGGCTCTCACTGTCAAAGGATATGTAGAATTGCTACACTATCAACTTGGACTCCCTTGTCCATCCGAAACATCTTATACATACCCCACTGAGATTCGCCTAATCCCATGTTGCTGATTTACAAACCAGATCCTTTCCTCAAAAACATTTTTGATATGGCTGCATTTCAAGCTCTGCATCAACTTACCTACCACTGAAGTCAAACGAACTTTATCAACTGGTAATATCATGGCAGTTTAATGGTCCTCTGGTAAGCTGTATATCTCCAGAATTAGTCTAAATAATATTTCAAGGTATGGTACACTGGTGTATACCACTATTTTTCATACATCTGTATTAATATCATCCATACCAGTCCCTTCACACTTTTCTAGCATAATTAGTTCACTCATAATATTCTAGTGATGTACTAAAAAAAAAATAGCCTGCACATTTATTTTTACGTGGGGAAGTTTCTCCTCCAATTTTTCTCTGAATGGCTGTCACTAAGGATTTCAATAAATCAGTTGTAACGTGACATCATTTAGTTTAATATTTTAGTATTAAAATTGTGTAAGTTTGTTAATTTTCATAGCAGCCAGACGTGAGTTAGCACGTCCCGTTTGTTTGACTTTCTGCCGATCGACAGTTCAGGTTAAAAGTTATATGTGCGGTGCTGAGCATGCAAACAAATACTTTAACAGCAAGCCAGAATACATGGATGGCTCTCACTTCTTGACTGTCAGGCAACAAGTTATTAGTCAGGCCCCGGAATAGTTAGTCGCTGCAACAATCTTACAATTCTCTGTTAGTTGTATACTGTAGGGCTAAGTCTCATCCCTATGTTCAGTAGCAGGGGTTAAAAGTATCCCTTAGCTGTCAGCTCCTGCTCCTAATGGGCTCCAAGATGCTCAACCCTCGATGGTCATGTTTATTCAGTAGTTAGATAGCAGTACAAGAGAAGAAGAGTATTGATCTGAAGAACAAGAGCTCAAGAGCAGAAGATACACAAAGATACATGAAGATAGTTGGCACAAGTCATAGGGCATCGAAGGGAAAACACCATAGAACACATGCGTCAGCCACTCATACATAATCAGAAGATTTATTTGCATCTGGTTAGGAGTAGGGTACAGCTTGCAAGGTTTGGTTAAGGTTGGTGCAAAAGAAACAGCAAAAATTGGTAGTCCCAAGGAAGAACAGTGGGGCACTTCAAGATCTTCACAGTGGCAAGCAGACCTCCAGGCAGCGGCATCATTCTAGGCAGCTGGCGGCAGGCCAGTCCAGGATACTCAGCATTCCTAGGCGGTGATAAGCACAGTTCCATGTAGGCGGTGACATGGTTCATCTCATTCAATGCAGCTCTACCCACAAATCATCAAAAGTTGGCAAAAATAATGTCTCAAAAAGCAACCACTAGTAAAGAAGCAAATTCTGCAAATGTCATTATTCAGTGCCCATTATTGCTTGACCACATTTCTTTTTGGGGTAGTACTAAAGAACATGTAGAAGAATTCTTTTTGAAATTTGAAAACTTGATTTATTTTTCCAAGTGAGAAAAAAATTAAAATTAGTCAAAACTAGATTGACAGACAAGCATTTTGCTTTTCAGTATATGATGCAATCTGTAAAGTCTGTGAAACTTATCAGTCATTTAGGGAGGAATTAACTCAAAGATATGTGAAAAAAAATACTTCCCAGATTGCAGGGAAAAAATTGTGTAGATTTCCAAATGAGGACAAGGAAAAATTTGCTGATAGAATGAAACCGATTAATGGCCACACAGTCACCTTAGATGACAAACCTGGTTACAATTTGGCAATTTGGTAAGAATCTGACCAATGCAAATCAGATTGCTATTTGAATGGTTTAGGCGATGAAATTGTGGAATAAGTCACACTACAAAAGCAAAAAAACATTCCAAAAAGCTATCGGACATGCTATACATTTTCAACAGGTTAAAAACAAACCTTCAGCTAACCACAAAATTGAGAAATGTGTTTTTAATGCAAAGAAATTAATAATTTGTTTTCATTGTGGAAAAAATGGTCATCTTCAGAAAAATTGCTTCTATTTTCCCAGTGCTGATGTTCAAATGTATGGAGGTATTCATAATAATTATAATAGAGGAGGTTATAATAGATTTCATTTGCAGAGCCCTAACAGAGGATTTCAGGGAAAAAATTTAGTCAAATGAGGTATGAAGGTAATAATAAATCAGTTGTAATGGGACGTCATTTAGTTTAACATTTTAGTATTAAAATCGTCTAAGTTTGTTAGTTTTACAGCGGACAGACATCGAGTAAGCACATCCTTTTTGTACAGCTTTCTGTCGATCAACAGTTCAAGTTACAAGCTATATGTGCGGTGCTTTACTTTACCAGCAAGCCAGAATACACGGATGGCTCTCACTTACTGAATATCGGGCAACAAGTTATCAGCTAGGATTCAGAATAGTTAGTTGCTGAACCAACCTTACCATTCTCTGTTGTATACTGTGGGGCTAAGTCTCATCCCTATGTTCAGTAGCAGGGGTTACGGAATACCTCACAATACTGTATATCATCAGCTGTAGTTGGATTCAGTACAGATTAAACGAGGTTTCCTGAAGAGGTTGTATAATTTAAAGTAACCCTTAGCTATCCGCTTCCACTCCGACTAGCTCCAAGATGCCCAACCCTCAATGGTCATGTTTATTTAGTAGGTAGATAGCAGTACAAGAGAAGAAGATGATCGATCAGAAGAGCAAGAGCCCAAGAGCAGAAGATACACAAAAGACAAATGAAGACAGTCGGCACAAGTCACAGGGCATCGTAGAGAAAAGCCCATAGAACCCACATGTTAGCCACTCACACTCAACCATCTTTCACACAGTTACTTAATATCTCTGACTTTTTAATATCTTCTGCAAATTCTTCGCTATCCTTATCCATAATTGTCCAATTGCCTTCTCTTTCTGTCAATAATAGAAATTTCTAGTTGCTTCATTCTGTGGTCGCCGTATACCAATAATATTATTCATAAACCCATCTTTAACTTCCCTCTTTGCTAATATTAATTCCTTGTTTAGTTGTTTCAGGGGTTTCCTACTACTTAACTGTATCTTATATTCTAGTGTTCTTTTCTTGCCAGTCTCTTTACCTGCTTCCTTTCCCTATTCTAATATGTATGATTCTTTATTTTATAATTTGGAATAAACATTTCTTCCCTATTCTTATCATCTCTTTGAACTATTCCCACTTCCTCTCCACTTTACTTGTGCTCTCCTTCTGCGTACTAAACCATTTGGAACCTCTCTTTAATTCTAAAATATTTTTCCTATAACCACATTCAACGCTGACCACTGGTTAACTGAACCCTCCAATATCCATCAGAACTGCTTCAATATCACTTCATCCTTCTGTAACCTGAAACCCATCAAAGTTATCATTAATCTTTAGTGGGAAGATATCAAAACATTTTTAGCTCCCTTGTGCTCTGCTCTTTCAGCTGTATAAAGTCTCCTTCCCTCACTAAAATATTTGAAAATCTCTGCTCCTTCTCAGTCCATACCAGGTCAATTTAAATACTCACCAGTATGACTACTCTCATATCTGAGCTATGAATATGAATTTAATTTCTTCCCAAGAGCCTAATCTTCACCATTCATTCTTTCATTAAAGCAAACACCAAATAACATATTTTTTTTTTCTTTTGTATAACCTAAGGAATAGGAGTCATAAAGGTGGAAATATTTGTAATATCGCTACGTATTTATACAAATCGCGCTTATATTAAAGCACAGGAAGATATGAGTTTTCATCTAAACTTACAGATATTTCATATCGTATCTGAGTTGTGGTGTTAGAACTCTACCGCAAGGTTTTTTTTTGTTTTTTTTTGTTTTTTTTTTTGTAACAGTTTAACGTCCCTTTTTAACAACGTGGTCTTTAGAGACGGGAAAGGATGGGGGCAAGGAATGGGAAGGAATTCGGCCATGGCCTTTTGAAGGAAGCATCCCGGCATTCGCCTGGAGTGATTTGGGGAAACCATGGAAAACCCAAATCTGGATGCCCGGACGGGGATTCGAACCTACCGCAAGTGATTATTCAAGGAATAGATGGGTAGCACGGCTGGCTATTTGCCTTAGCACATGATGGCCTGGTCCACAAGCCCAGAAATCCCCTTCCATTGCTAGATAAGGGAAACAAACAGCTGGTTTCAGAACTGCTACCTCCTAGCATACCAGAGGATTCTAACAGAGTGCGTGTTGTTGTTTACTTAGTAGCTATGTAGGCCATGCAAATTTTAAAGAAATTGGTAAAAATTTGTTTTTCTTGTGACACATGTGCAAGCAGAGGTGGGAAAGTGCGATGAAGCTCTGTGGGAGAAGGGCATTCAGTTCTGGATGGTGAGACTGGAAGGGTTTTTCAGCGAGATCTCCACAGATCCCAAGACAACTGCTTCCATTACAATGTGGGAAACAAACGGACAGTTCCCACAACTGCTACATGCCAGCTTGCCAGAGAGATCTATAGAGTGCTTGTTGTTGTTTGCTTGATGGATATGCAGGCCAAGAAAATTCTGAACCAACTTCTAAAACTTTGTTTTTCATGCCACACATGTACGAGCAGAGGCGGGAGAGTGGGGAGAAGCTCCAAATGAGAGGGGCATTCGGTTCTGGATGGTGAGACTGGAAGGGTTTTTTGGTGAGATCCCCACAGGTCCCGGGAGGACTGGCTCCGTTACAATGCAGTGAACCTGTGACCACAAGACTGCATCCACTCACGCCTGGCACTGTGTGGTAACATCTCTGTTGACCCACTGCACCAACTACCCGGCTGGAGATCCTGCAATGCTCATGCTGCTGACAAGATTAATGTTGCAGCGCTCATCACAGACTCGTAATCTGATTCATAATTACAACAGCAACATCCTGGAATGAGTTCTTCGGCATCTAATAAAATGGCTCACTAATGACCCACTCCACTGAATCACTCGACAAGTCTAGTGTGTTTTTGTTGTTGAGAGAGTCTCTTGCTCTGCTGCCTTCACGTGGTTTTCAGGCTCTAACTTTTAATACTTGCAGCTCTTGAAGCCAGTCTTACAAATCTTATGACTATAAGGATACTAAGCCTGTAGAATTAGTGTTTGTCATTTCTCTCAACTCATATTGTTTGCTGTGGAATATAGGCTATTCATCTAATTTTTAATTTTGGTGCCCAAGATCCATGATATGTATTGATTTATATGAATGTTTTTATGTATTAAAATTCAGAACAAACATCATGTTTTTCTATAGGATATCAATTTGTGTTTACCTGAACAATTCCCAGTGTACATAAATTTCAACAAGAACTTGATTATAATGTTTTTTTTTCCTTTATGATTAATTTGATTCTGACCCCAGCACAACATTTAGCACCCGCTAGGCACAATTATTATCGCAGAGTTTGCAGCGCAATATCATTTAACCTGTGTACTTCAGGTTCCTGAAAACTGAAACATGCATACAACTTTAGAAATAAAAAGAAGAATGTTGTGTCCTGTTTTAATCAACCACTCTTGATAACAAGCAAAATATTTAAAAAATGAATGACTTTTTTTTCACTGCTTAACGTCTCTTAACAGCGAGGTCTTTAGAGACGGGAAAGGATGAGGGGCAAGGAATGGGAAGGAATTCGGCCATGACTTTTGGAAGGAAGCATCCCGGCATTTGCCTGGAGTGATTTGGGAAACCATGGAAAACCCAAATCTTGATGCCCGGATGGGGATTCAAACCGGCGTCCTCCCGAATGTGAGGCCAGAATGATAACCGTTACACCACCACGCTTGGTAATGACGGTTTTGTTGAATTTTTTAAAACTATAGATGCCTTAGTTCAGAAACAAACTGAGGACTCTTTAATAGCAGATCAATATGTAAAGTTTGAGAATCATATTTATGATAGCTCAAAAACCCTATAATCAAACAATACTATGGCCAACATATATTGTACATGTTACCACTTATAAAAGAGGGACACATGACAAAAATTCATTCATAGAAAGGGTGTCTTGATAATTCTGTTTAATATTTATGAGAGCATCATTAAGCTGTACAACAAGTTTTCATGATATCAATTACTTTTAGACGTAAGCACGGTAATAAAAGGAATTAAATGTGTTTTACTTTCTGCACATGAAAACAGCAAGTTCTTACTATAGAGGCACTTCCTCATGAAATAAGGAATTTAAAACAGAAATGCTCTAGTCTGAATCAGCAAGAAAATTATTATTATTATTACTACTATAACTTCTGAAACAGGGAAAACGTAGGATCAGAGAAGTAATAGCATTAGTTGTACAGCAGTCTCTCAAAGGCAATGAAAATTTATTCTTCAGAAACATAACTGAACTTTTGACGAAATTCTGTCTCCTTCCAAAAGCAAAAGTTTTCTATTTTTTTTTTTTTTTTAATAATGCTGATAGCTATGAAACTATACCACTATGGAAATGCAATTTTCATTAGCAAAGTTTATTACAAATTTTCAATAAATGACAGAAATGTACTAAGAAATGAGCATCAAATCACCATCCACCTTATTTATGAAGTATATCTGTAACTGATAGCAAAAAATATATATAAAAATATATTGTTCAAAAGTTACAGGAAATTTGAAATTTTGCAGGGCTTATTAGTCCAACTAGAATGATTTTTTGGTTATTGTGTTGGCTAACATGTCTTAAAAGTATCTATACATTTTGAGCTATATTGGATGTTTAGTCTCTTGTCAGAAGTTAAAAGGATAACAACATATGTTTTGATACAGTACCAATTTTTGATTTGTATAAATCATGGATCAGTGAATTTGAAATAGTTTTAGAAATGTTAAATACGGCTTTTGGTAAATCTCTTATGAGTAAAACAAGGGTTTATAAATTACAAGGAAAAGGAAAATGACTCATCACTCACCAAAGTTGAAGGCAGCGACTGGAGAAGAACATATATCACGAACACAAGAAAGAACACAATATTTCGGTCGTAAAGCTTATTCATGCTAAAGAGAATGAGTCATGTGGCTTGGGAGGTGTGCACACGCCGAAGTTTCTTACATGACTGAGTGGATTATCGATATGGCGGTGGGACTGAGATGTTATATATAAATATGTATATCACAGAGGGTGAGAGAAATAGTTATATACCAAGAGGGTATGGAATGTAGAGACGAAAACAAAAATTAGGGAAATAATATAGATACATAAATTTTGAAAATAAATAAATAAATAAAATGTAATTAGCTAAATGACAATAATGCTAATACTGATAATAATGAGTGATGTGTCAAACAAAGGAATTTTATCGTTGGTTGAGTCCGGGTGGGTGTGTGGTATCTAGGATATTTTGGTATGCAAGTTCCCATCTTTGAAGTTCTGAGGCGGCGGTGGTTTTGGCGAAAACTGATTGCTCTTACGGTGAAACATTCATTGAATCTGTTGGAATTGTGGTAGTTAGCATGTTCTGGTACTGGAAAATATAAATTGCAGGTGTGGAATGTTTGTCTGTGGCCATTCATTCTGGTCGAAAGTTGTTGTGTAGTCAGGCCTATATAGGAAAAAGTGCAATGGCAGCAAGTTAGCTGGTATATGATGTGGGTTGTGGAGCATGTGGCATGTCCAGTGATGTGAAAGGTTTCCCCTGTGACAGGGTTGCAATATGTAGTAGTGGGAGGATGCATGTTGCAGGTTTTGCAGCGAGATCTATTGCACGGAAAAGATCTTTTAATGTCATAGTGCACCATGAGTTCTTGTCACAATGTCAACTAATCAATAAGGAATACTACTTTCAAGTTCAACGCTGTTTGCATCAAGCAGTCTTAAGAAAACGCCCGGATTTGTGGTAAAACAATTCATGGCTTTTGCATCACGATAATGCACCTGCTCATACATTGTTGCTTGTTCATGAATTTTTGGCAAAAAACACAAGAAGAAGAAGAAGAAGAAGAAGAAGAAGCCCCAGCCTCCATATTCCCCAGACATAGCCCTGGGTAATTTTCTTCCTTTCCCAAATATAAAGAGAACCTTGAAGGGCCATCATTTTACAAACATAGATGAGATTAAAAGTGCTTCACTGACAGAGCTTAAAGCTATCCCAAAGACAGAGTTCCAGAAGTTTTTTGGGGATTGGAAGACATGCTGGCATAAGTGTATGATATCTAAAGGGGACTATTTTGAAGGGATAACATCAATGTTGAAGAATAAATAAAATTCTTTTTTAAAAAATGAAATTTACCGTTATTTTTTGAACACACCTTGTATATATTAACCCACACTTTGACCAATTCCGAGGTTGTTTCCTTGTGACTTTACGTCTCGTCAACATCAAAGTCATTAGAGACCAATTCCAAGGTAATGTTAATGGAATAATAATAATGCAGGGGGGGGGGGGGGGGGTGTAAGGGTTTGGGAGAGGCTATACTAGCCTTTTACAACCAAATGTCAACCTCTCCTTCACGTGGTGCACCATGTTTGCACGGACGAGTCTCTGGCGACTGAAAGATTCCCGGTATAAGGAATCACCCACTGCTTGCCAACGGCCTCCGAAAGGAGGGCCGAAGAGCGGGGAGCGGTTCAGGGCACCCTCTTGCCCTTGGGGTTGGAAACGGCCCCTAAAGGCGGATGAATCAGAAATGATCCACGGCATGGGGATGCAGAAGGCAACGGGAAACCACTGCATTAAAGACCCAAAGGGTATCCCGAGGACATGTAATCCTCTCAAATTACATATATCATGATGGCTTCTTCCTGGGCAAAATATTCCGGAGGTAAAACAGTCCCCCAATCGGATCTCCGGGTGGGGACTGCTCAGGGAGGAGTCATCAGAACGTATAGAAACATTATACGGGTCGGAGCGTGGAATGTTAGAAGTCTGAATAGGACAGGTAGGTTAGAAAACTTAAAAAGGGAAATGGAACAACTTAAGTTAGATGTTGTTGGGATTAGTGAGATTAAATGGAAGGAATGCACAGGATTTCTGGTCTGGGGAACACAGGATAATTAGCACACAAGCTGTCAATGGAGTCACTGGTGTATGATTTGTAATGAACAAGAAAGTAGGAAAACGGGTGAGTTATTATGAACAGTTTAGTGACAGGATTATTTTGATGAGGTAAGAAACTAAGGCCTTTAGTACAAGTGTATATGCCAACATCACAGGAAGATGATGAAAAAATAGAAAAAATATACGCTGAAATTGAAGAATTAATCCAATATGTGAAGGGGGAGGAAAATCTAATAATCATGGGTGATTGGAATGCAATAGTGGGAGAGAGGAAAAGAGGGGAATACTGTAGGAAGTTTTGGTCTAGGAGAAAGAAATGAGCGAGGAAGCAGGTTGCTAGAATTTTGTGAAAAATATAAGCTAGTAGTGGCAAACACACTGTTCAAGAACCATGCAAGAAGAATATACACCCGGAAACGTCCTGGGGATACATGCAGATTTCAGCTAGATTATATCATGGTCAAACAGAGATTCAGGAATCAAGTTATAGACTGTAAAGTGTACCCAGGAGCAGACATAGACTCTGACCATAATTTGATAATAATGGAGAGCAGGCTGAAATTTAAGCGAATAAGGAAGTTGTATTAGCAGAACAGACTGGAAGTGCATAAACTGAAACAATCTAGCATGAGAGAAAAAAATGCAGAAATGGAAGACTTGGGACTAAGAAGTAACTCTGAAAGCAGCTCAACCGAGGACGAATGGAATGCATTAAAGACCGAAATAATGAAAGCTGGTAAAGAAACATTAGGCCTTTAGGGAACAAGCTGCCCGAAAAACCTTGGATCACAGAAGAAATTTTGGAGCTGATGGACCAGAGGAGAAGGTACAAAAATGCTCAGGATGAAGCAGGAAGAGAGCAGTACAGGCAATTTAGAAATCAAATAAATAGGAAATGCGAAAACAGCAAAAGAAAAATGGCTACAAGCGAAGTGTGAAGAAGTGGAAAAGGAAATGGTTGTAGGTAAAGTAGATGTTGCCTACAGAAAGATCAAACAGAATTTTGGAGAAATGAAGAAAAGAGTTATGAACATTATAGCTGCAATGGGAAACCTCTATTAAGCTCAGAAGATAGAGCTAACCGATGGAAGGAATACATTGAGAAACTGTATGTTGGGGACGACTTGAACAATAGTGTATTGGAAAAGGAAGGCGATGTCGACATTGATGACTTAGGAGATCCTGTTTTGAGGACAGAATTTAATAAAGCTCTGAATGACTTGTAAGCAAATAAGGTAGTTGGAATTGATGAGATTCCTGCAGAACTTATTAAATCCCTAGGAAAGGAAGGAATCAAAAGATTATTCAAGCTTATATCAAAAAGTTAGTAAACAGGAGAAATTCCAACTGATTTTAATAAAAATGTTATCTTCACACTTCCAAAGAAAGCACAAGCCGACAAATGTGAGAATTACCGCACCATTAGTCTAACATCACATGCTTCAAAATTACGGACCAGAATAATATACAGAAGGATGGAAAGGGTAGTAGAAGAGATAATAGGTGAAGATCAGTTTGGGTTTAGGAAACATCGCGGTACAAGGGAAGCAATTCTGTCTTTAAAATTAATACTTGAAGGGCGGATCAAGAAAAACAAAGATACTTTTATGGCATTTGTTGATTTAGAAAAAGCTTTTGACAATGTTAGGTGGAACAAGATGTTCAAAATTTTAAGGAAGTCAGGTCTAAAGTATCGAGATAGAAGAATAATCTATAAACTATATGAGAATCAAGTGGCTGTAATAAAAGTAGAGAATCACGAGAGACATGCATCAGTTAAAAAGGGTGTGAGACAAGGTTGTAGCCTATCCCCGTTAATATTCAACTTGTATGTAGAAGAAGCAATGAAGAAAGTCAAAGAAAAATTTCCATGTGGCATAAGTTTTCAGGGAGAGAAAATCAGTATGCTATGATATGCTGATGACATTGTCTTGTTAGCAGAGAGGGCTGAGGATATTGAGAAGTTACTGAATGGCATGAACAAAATACTGAAGGAAGATTTTGGACTGAATATAAATCAAAGCAAGACAAAAGTGATGAAATGTAGCAGAAATGATACCAATACTAGTAGATTAAATATAAAAATAGGATCGGATGCAATAGGAGAAGTAAGTGAATTCTGTTACTTGGGAAGTAAAATTACAACCGATGGCCGAAGCAGGAATGATGTTAAAAGCAGAATAGCACTAGCAAAAAGAGCTTTCATGAAAAAGAGAAACCTTTTAGTTTCAAATAATGATCTAGGAATTAGAAAGAACTTTTTAAAACTCTTTGTGTGGAGCACAGCACTTTACGGTAGCGAAACATGGACTTTAGGAATACCGGAAATAAAGAAAATTGAAGCATTTGAAATGTGGTGCTACAGAAGAATGCTGAAAATTAAGTGGACAGACAAAGTAAAAAATGAACGAGTTTTGGAAATGATGGGTGAGAAAAGAAGTTTGTGGAAGAAGCTTACGGATAGAAGGTCATATTTTGAGACATGCTGGATTGGTTAATTTGTTAGTAGAGGGAACAGTCGAAGGTAAGAACTGTAGTGGAAGACAGAGATTAGAATATATGAAGCAGATAATTGAGGACGTGGGCTGTAAGGGGTATGTAGAAATGAAGAGGTTAGCACAGGATAAGAAAGGATGGAGGATTGGATCAAACCAGTCGAAAGACTGACGACAGCAAAAAAAAAAAAAAAAAAAAAAAATAAGGCAGGTTACAGGTGAATGAAACATTGTTATAGAAGAAAGCAAGCATGCCTGCACTTACCACATACAGCCTTGGTGATTTTTTAAAATTATTAATAGTCCCTTATGGCTGATTTGCAATGAAGTCATTGGAGCCATGAGAGGATTAGGAATAAGGAACAAGAACAAGTTGGTAATGGCTTTTTGAAGAAATCACCCTTGCAGTCTGCCTGAAATTTGTTCACTGATGGCAAAATAAAAGGTAATTTAATACAGTCAACTATAAATGGCAGCGTTATCCAGCTTTTTTAGAATTTGTATACTGCACCACTCAAAAAATTCAAAATCTTTCCTATCTTTCCAGCAATGGAAATAAGTGATTAAAGGTAAAGTCACACATTTTCTGAAACAACAGATGAAGTTTGTTACTTTCTTCAGCTATACATCACACCTCAGAACAATGTATGGATTGTATGATTCATTTCTGAGGTATAGGATTATTTTCTGAGATATAGGATTATTTTCTGAAGCTCTTAAACTGTTGACTAAAGCATCAATGAAAACATGAATTGTCAGAAATATAATCACATGACTGTATTATTCTGTCATGTATCTTAAAGAATATTGGTGTGTATTCACTTTACTTCAGTTAAACAAATATATTTCATTAGGTTCTGGTACTGAATGCATCATTTTACTTATAGCAGCTACTGTACCTTTCGTAACAAGTAACTATGGTATTTTTATGACTGGTGCTTTAAGCCTTAAATTGTAGTTTTTGTTATAATTATTGCTGAGTTGTCCTATATCATAAAACACATGACTCATGGGTCAAATAAAACACAATACAATGTTTGAATTGTATAATCTGCAGCCTTCTTGAGGTGATGGTGATCTGTATATGTTTACGTATAGCCGGTTAGTGTGCAAAATTTGGCAGTTTATCCATCAAGACTTCTATGAAAGTATTCCTGTACAATTTGGCCCTTTCAATGAAAAAGAGGAATATATAATCAAATAAAATGTTGAGCAGGTAAAAAGTAGAAAACACGTCCATGTTCATGTGCATTTGTACCAGCTTTTTTTTTTGTAAAACTGACATTTTCTGTACAGTACCTATACATATTCAAAACAATACGTAAACAACAGAAAATCTTGAAAGTGATTTTTTGTGTGTGTTGTTAATACTATTAGATTAAAAGCTGATAAAAATGAAAGGTGCGCAGCTCCTTACCAAGTGGCAGATATGAAGGTATCACAGCATCAGCACATGATTCAACAAATTTAAAAGCTTCCTCCTGTGAAGGCTCATCCACATCATCAAAGAAGATTCCTCCAATTCCTCTTCTTTCACCTCAATAACAAACTTTTATATCAGGGATACAGAGCAATAATTGATATACATGGACACTACTGTAAGAATGTTGAAAATAATATAATTCTTTTCTTCATGCAAATTAAAAATGTTTCTGATGAAATATTTAAAAATTACAAATATGTAAGAAACTCTTTAATATATTGCACAGTTCTTCTAATCTGCATTTGCTCATACTTAATTGTATGACCTTGGAATTTTACTTAAATTGTGTGGTAGGCTCAGATTTAACCAAATGAAAGAACACTATGAAATCAGACACTACTTGTGACTTTTTTTTAGCTGCTAATACAAACACAGTTACATCCTGAGATTAGAACTATGATGAATAAATATTAAGGTTATGGGATTACATACATTTTGAGAAAGGTTATTTCTTTTTTTAAAAAAAAAGATGTTGAAGTGCATTGCATCAAAACCGCATGTGGAAATTATGACTGGCAATGTCTAAATCTAAGGCGTACAATCACTCAGTTTTGTCAGTTGCATTGCACTTCTCATCACTTACCATACAAACATAGATAATCATTCAGGTTCCCCTCCTAAAATTAAAACAATAATTATGATGTCTCAAGTTGTTTGATTAGTTATTTAATGCCTGGTATCGTTAATCATTTTAACCGCTACTTATGTGCAACAATACTCAAACACAGCAAGCATCAGCTTAGCAATCACAACAGTTGTGATTTTTTTTTTTTATGTTACCAAGTAAAAGCTGTTAACAATCACGTGAAACTGTTATTACAGTATGCACAGAGAACAATTTTTGTTATAGAACTTGATGGTTAGCAAAATTTTTTTAAAAAAACTTTCAAATTCATAATAGTACACATTAAAAAAGTTATTTCTTTTGCTTAGGCCTCAATGGCATCAAGGCCATTAGAAGCAGTAGAATATTGGGAGCAAGAAACAGGAATGAATTTGGCCATGGTCTTTTGACGAAATTATACCTGCATTTGTCTTGAATGATTTTGGGAAACCTTGAAAAGTTACTCTTTTAGAATAAAAAATTCTTGGGGAAAAAACAAAGGTTAAATTTGAATAAACTATTAAGCTGATATCTTAACATTAAATATGGATATTAAAATATTAGCAAACACCAATTCCAGTGCAGATCATTATCATGGTATTCATGCTTGATTCTTCAATTATTGTGAAGAACTGCAGATAGGATCGCTGATTTTACTATAACTAGTATTAGTTATGTAAAGTTGTGTTAAATTTTGAATTACAAATGTGTCATTACTGTACTGGGTTATATTTGGTATTGGGCAAAAAACAAAAGATGACACTGGCAAACAAACCATTAACATATTTTAAGAGCAGAAACCCTAGAATTGGTATCCTGAAATTGGAAAAAAGTATTTCCATGGCACCTTTAAAGCCAACCACTCCAACTAAAAGTGAACAGAATCTTTAAAAGTCTCATACCAAACATTAGAGAGAAATGAATGATAGGTAGCTTCAATATTTTCTAACAGTATGACGTTTGATCATTTCTTAAGGCATGACTTCTCATATTTAGAGTATCAGACATTTCAATACTTCTAATGGTGCTTTCTGAGAGATTTAAATATTTGAAGAATTATTAAAAGTGTTTTCCCCTCTACTATTTCATTCACCAAACTACCAGATTGGCATTTCTCATGCTTCTTAAAGTATGCATTAATTTTTTTTCGAGTATCCAAAGCAATAGACTTAGCTGTCAATAACTTCATCAAATACTGCATCTCTGCTACATTTCTAGACAATTGTAAGAAACAGCTTCAAAACCCTTGGAAAAAATATAACTATGTACAATGTAAAGTACTATGGTTTATACCATTTAAGTGTCTAGGCTTGAAGAATGTTTCTAAAATAATTAAGTAAAACATGTCGGATGGCAAGCAACATTACATAAACAGTGGTCTGGAAGGCACCCAGTTTCAAACACCAACAGAAATTTGCGGAGTCTATGCTACAATGATAAATTTCATCATCATCATCTTGTTTATGGACTTTTTTCACACCCATGGGTCAGCCCTGTCATTTCCTCTTTACAGAGGCTTGAAAGCAAATTTATTAGTCAGACTACCGGTTTGGGAGGCCTGTTGTAATCTTTCAGAGATGCGGGTGTGTTGCCATATGTCTGTGATGAAATTTTATTTTGTTTGTTTGTGTAATGCATAGTTTATGAGATTAGGGACTGTTCCAGCATTTGCCCTAGTGATTGTGGAACACTGCATAAAAACTGCAATCAGGACAGCCAGTGCACAGTGTCAGCACTCGAGCCTGGCCCTATTGAACTTCTCTAAAACAGTGTGGTGGTGCATTACAGCATGCAGCAACACTGGAAAATAATAACAAATTTACATAATTTAATAAGAAACTTAAATTCATTTGTAGAGTGATGGTAACAAAATTTCATATTTTGTAATTTGAAAACAGCATTCCCATCTATGGTTGAAGCCAGAATTTTTAGGACAACCTTATATCAAATGCTTCCCACATCTCTACAGCTTTAAACAAAATTCTTGAAGGAGGTTTTACTGACTAAAGTGAATGCAGATGCTTTAAAATACATTAAACAAGCACTTAAGTGAGATCACTTTGTTGTGTTTAGTTAGGATATTAATTTATAACTGATGCAAGATCCTCTATATACTTTATTAAAACTCACAATAAAACTTGCCTAAAAAATATAAGCTATCTTGCATCAGATTCCTGATCACAGTAAATCAACAAAAATTGTTATGGTGATAGCATAGTTATAAATGCAGAACGCAGTCTTTGAAAACAGCCTATCCACAAATGTTATGGCAAGTTAATTGCTATATTACAGACTCAATATGCTCCTTGACCTATTTTGTGTAGCTGGTGCTGTTTTGAGTAGGTAACAAGGATTTCATTAAAAAGCTTCGTTTTCATAATGCAATGCATACCAGACATCTGCAACATACAATAAATGAGATTCAGTGATAGATGTTCAATGAAATTTTTGAATTACCAGATGCAGAAGTGGCAGCAGATTTCTTGACATAATGTCACTGATGATATTATTTACACATAGCTGACATTTTTCAACATACATTCATCACAGTACAAGAATGGCAGGCAGATGAATTTGTGAGTAGCAGTAGATACAGACTGTGTTGGCTTCTGAAACCACAATGGTATTCCATACATAATGCTGATGATGTTTGCCATACTTGGTGACCAAAACATCAGTGGTGCCAAGAGTTACTCCTCCGATGCAGTGAATTGGGAAATTTAACTGAAGTGATTTCATCTAGTCTTCCACATTGATGGAAGCATATCTAAGTGTAACTGTTGTATTGATGACTGTAATGTGTTTATTTTTAGTGTAGTGTGCTGTTTGTGTTGTGAATGAATTAAACAAGAAGGAAGGGAGAGGATAAAGCATGGTGCCAGACCATTCAGATCTACTTTTCTGAAAGACATCAAGGAGGCTGCCGAGATTAACATCCCATCAGATGGACAAATTGGCATCAACAGTGTAGTATGCCCTCACTTCTTATGTACTGAGGAGAAGTTTGAGATTGAAACCAAGACTTTTGTGCATAATCTAGCAAGTATTAATGATACATCACCACCACTCCTACCCAGCTGGCCAAGTTGTGGTGGTGAAAATTTCTTTTACCACCAGGATTCATATCACCTAACCCCGAGTCAGTTGTCGGATACCATTGCTGTGCTGCAACCACCTAAACCAATACAGCAGGGATTATATAAAATAGTGCTGCATAACACATTTGTAACACTAAGGAGTTCAAATAAACACAGATCCTGAATACCAGCAGCCAAATGGTAGAGCTCAGATACTGAAGTGCTGCCCAATATGTGTGCCATTTAAATGAAAACAAAGAAACTGCTTTTAAGGGCTAAAAATAAAATAGGACAGGGGAAAATAACCCATCACTTACCACAGACGACGGCAGTAGGACGAGAGGAACACGTAAAAAACACAAACACAAACCCAAACTACACAGTATTTCGGTAAGAAATGTTAGTCATTTGAGAGGTGAGATATATGGTAGGGGGAAAGATGTGATCACATCCCAATCTGCCACATGAATGAAACAAAGGTGGAACACATGGGGTGGGGGGGAGACGGTGGAACAGTGATAAATGTGGAAGGGTCAGGATGTGATCACTTCTATCCCCCTGTCATATGTCTCCCCTCTCACATGACTAAGGTTGCTTACTGAAATATTGTGTAGTTTGGGTTTGTTTTTGCATTTTTTATGTGTTCATATCACCCTCCTGCCTTCATCTGTGATAAGTGACAGGTTATATTTCCCATTCCTATCTTATTTTTTGCCATTTAAATGGAAAAAATTATGTTGAAGCAAAACTGAACTTAGATTACTGTACATCCTATGTATAAGCAAACCAGTACCACACAATGTGGAACAGAGATTATTGTAACAAAAGAAATCAGAATTTCCCACAAAACCATTAACTCCCTCTCACGCTTTTGCATGTCAGAGTATACTTGAGATATCAACATCAAAAGAAGCTTTTGTCCCAGTTTGAACTATTTTTTTGGGGGGGGTGGGGGGGGGGATAAACTTATCATATACTTTATTTTTCATTCCACAGGACTTAAATTGTGTATATGAAGTTGTGCATTAGTTGGCCTCATTTGTAGGATATTAGTCTTATTTTTAATTACATGTAGTGACAGGTAATAAACACAATAGACATATTCCAGTGATATAACTCATAACAGTGCACAAGGAAATTACATTTTACAGCACTACTTTTTTAAAATCTTAGAATAGAATTTAGTGTGACTAAATAGTTCAAATAATATCTAGCTTCAAACTGAAGTTATACTAGCCTAATGTGAGAAAAAATGAAACATACCCCTGTGTGGTATATTAAAATAATTGTCACACCACTCTTTGAATTTGGGATAGTATTTTACATCAATCTTATCACAAGCAGCTTTCAACTCATGATGAAAGTGCTTTGAATCTTCTTCATTGAGATAGTAAGGTGTTAGATCTGTACCACCACCAAACCACCACTACAAAATTAAAAAGTAACGAACTGTAATACACAAATAAAAAAAACACAATAAATACAATAAAAGCGATTAGTAAACAAACATTCATAAGTAACAAATAAAGCACTAATTTTTATTGTCTATTTAAAACCACACACCTGAGTTTCACCCGTTTTATCTTTTATTCAAAATAACGATAGTTAAAATGAATTGTTGGAACCATAGGATTGCGAGGATGAATCACAGAACTGACACCAGCTGCAAAGAATGGCAATGCACCTTCTAGATTCTTTTTACCCCTGCAACATTTTTAAGAAGCAAGACATGACATTATATATTCCAAATGAAAGAATAAACATTCCCTCCAATTACAGATTAAAGTTAATAACAATAGCTAATATTTAATAATTAAGGATTAATTGATACAAATCAATCACAGCTTAAGGCAGCGTACCATGTGCACAGAAAGCATTGGGAACAGAAAATACTATCAAGGAAAAACTTTGAGAACAACTGCTTGTTCAGAAAGCAAGGGACCTTAGAAACAACTTCGGTTTTCGTTATTTGCATCATATTGAGAAGTTTCAGCTAGCTTCTTAAAAACTGAAGTGAGACATAGACTCCAAGCCTCCATACTGATTAGTGATGTCTTGAACCGATTCTAAAGATCCTTGAATATAAGACTTACTTCACACACTATTGCCGTCAAATTTACATAATGGTTCTGACCATGCATATAAATTCTTTAAACACCCATAATGTCACAACACATACATCTCCCAATTTTATATATACATATATATATATTTATTAAATCTGTCAAGTTCGGAAAAAGGCAAAAAAAAAAAAAAAAAGTAAACGAAGTTTAAACCTTTAGTGCAGGAGCCTAACAAAGCTTGCAAAATTTTTGAATATAGTAGCAAAACATTTAGAGAGCTAACATTTATGTTATATCTGTTATACCTAGGTTAGTCCATAATGTTCAAGAGAGAAATTATTCTAGACAATTTGTTGACAAAGGTGTTTCAAGCTACATTACAGCATATTATGTGACACAAACTTTGTCAATCATACAGTTGTACACCAATAAACACTTTTATTTTTCCTAACAGTGCTTATACTGACAGCATGTAAAAACTTAAAATCTGGGGCTTTACATAAGATGTCAATCACTGAAAGCTGGCAGAGTGTTAAAAAAAAAGATAATCTGAATAAACATTAAACAAAATTCAGAACATACAACATCACGAAGATTAGTTTTTGAAGAAGTAGGAAGCTGCTGTATGGCACAGACAAAAAACTGTAGGCAAAATATGAGATGTGGCTATAAAATAATGAGATTATTGCTGTAAAAAAAATTGTTTTGAATTTATACATACCTAGTTATATTCTTCAATATTCACCCCTCCTCTATCCCTACAATGGTAACCCTCTGCTAATTTTCCATTGTTCGAAACAGTGATGGAAGTCTTCTTCTGTGATCTCCTTCATCACTCATGCTGCTTTTTCTTGCAAAGCTTCAACAGACTGAAATCTTGTTCCTTTTAGTGCCAATTTGAGCTTGGGAAACAGATAAAAGTCACGTGGTGTGGCAAATAAGGTTGATGGTCCAACACTAGGATGTTGCATTTTACTAGAAACGTCTTGACAGACTATGCAGAATTAGCAGGAGCATTGTCTTGATGGAGAACCAATGACATGTTCATCCACAATTATAGTGGTTTTTTTTTTCATGGAGTTTAGCAAGCAAGTTTTAGCAAACATATGAATAGTTAACCAACAGTTGATCAAATCAGATTATAGACTTTTTCAATATTTTCATCCAGTTTTGGCGTGGAAGAACAACGTGAGCGTGAGTCATTTTCATCTTCTTGGCCATCTTGGAAACACTTAAACCACTCAAAAACTCATGCATTTGATTAAAATTCACTGCCATATACTTCTTATAATAAAAAAATAAGTTTTTGTTGCATTTTTTCCCCAAGTTTCATGTGAAATTTCATTACAATTTATTGCTATATTATTACATTTCTGGCAAAACAAAAAAACATCTCTTTTAATAATGTGGCTGAAGTATGGGACATACCAAAAACTGCACATGGAAGTAAACATATATTCACTTTATGTGGAAGATATGAAGCACGGTCACTCTCTCCTGTAACATTAGATAAGCTTATAGGATAGGTAGTATAGGAGGATGACCAACTGCATGATATCAAATAAGTGTCCTTTGAAAGAAAAGATATTGACGTGGATGTAACAAAGAAGCACCTTGTGTTGGAAAGGCATAGTTGGTTTCATCTCATATTTCTGATGGAAAGTGTTGACATTAGTGGGTTGTGCAGCTCATTTGATAGAATGACTCGCTATGGACTGGGTTTAAATCTTGCTTGAGGATATTTTCCTGTGAATGTTCCCCAGCCCCATTCAGCTCACTCTTGTGTAAGCACCAGGAGGCTGATCTCCCTGGGAAGTAAAGTAGCACTAGTGTTGACCACATCATACATATTCCAGAACTGAGGTTATGGAATTAAATACAAAGCTCTACTTGTGTCATTCATGCACTGTGGACCTAAGATGCTGGACATGTGCAATTTGAAGGTGGAGGAGCAGCATTCTTCACTGTTGTTAGGTGCTGTTATAGATATAAAATCATAATATTGACATAAGCCCTGATGGGAACTGGAATATATGCTGGTTTATAATATTTGGTTTCTTTATCATAGTTTTGATAATTTAGTGCTTTGAGAGTTGATTAGTTTTTGTGATGTGATGAAGTTCTGTGTGATGAACATTAAACTGATGTTAGTGCTGCACAATATGGCTGATCATTTATTTTTTGAAAGTGAACTTCAGCTCATTGTATGATCAAATGTAACCAGCCTCAATACAAAACCTCAAAGTTCTCAAATTAAGTATTGCTTACAGTTGGAGCTTGTGAACATTGGTAAACACAAGAACATTTTTTATTCAACAGAAAGGATAGAACATATTACAATGGCATCATGGGCATAGCTATAGGAGGGCTAGGTGGTGCCGTGCATTGGGGACCCCAAGCGCAGCTAGAACAAAAAAAAAAAAAATGGGGGAAGGGGAGTGCCCATCTGGCCTGAGGGACCAATTTTTTTTTTAGCTACACCACCGAATGGGGTACTTGATACTAAAAAGAAAACTATGAAATTTTAATTGAAAAAGATGGAGTAAGTTTTAAGGTTACTGACAATCAACTTTATTTGCTTGATAAGAGATAAAGGGGTGTAACCTCTCCTTCACGTGGTGCACCCTGTTTGCACGGACGAGGCTCTGGCGACTGAAAGATTCCCGGTATAAGGAGTCACCCACTGCTTGCCAACGGCCTCCGAAAGGAGGGCGGAAGAGCGGGGAGCGGTTCAGGGCACCCTCTTGCCCTTGGGGTTGGAAACGGCCCCTAAAGGCAGATGAATCAGAAATGATCAACGGCATGGGGATGCAGAAGGCAATGGGAAACCACTGCATTAAAGACCCTAAGGGTATCCCGAGGACATGTAATCCTCTCAAATTACATATATCATGATGGCTTCTTCCTGGGAAAATTTTCCGGAGGTAAAATAGTCCCCCAATCGGATCTCCGGGTGGAGACTGCTCAGGGAGGAGTCATCAGAATGGATAGAAACATTCTACGAGTCGGAGCGTGGAATGTTAGAAGTCTGAATAGGGCAGATAGGTTAGAAAACTTTAACAGGGAGATGGAACAAATGAAGTTAGATGTTGTTGGGATTAGTGAGATTAAATGGAAGGATGCACAGGATTTCTTGTTTGGGGAACACAGGATAATTAGCACACAAGCTGTCAATGGAGTCACTGGTGTAGGATTTGTAATGAACAGGAAAGTAGGGAAACGGGTGAGTTATTATGAATAGTTTAGTGACAGGATTATTTTGATGAGGTAAGAAACTAAGCCCGTCCCAACCACATTAGTACAAGTGTATATGCCAACATCACAGGAAGATGATGAAAAAATAGAAAAAATATACGCTGAAATTGAAGAATTAATCCAATATGTGAAGGGGGAGGAAAATCTAATAATCATGGGTGATTGGAATGCAATAGTGGGAGAGGGAAAAGAGGGGAATACTGTAGGAAGTTTTGGTCTAGGAGAAAGAAATGAGTGAGGAAGCAGGTTGCTAGAAATTTAAGAAAAATATAAGCTAGTAGTGGCAAACACACTGTTCAAGAACCATGCAAGAAGAATATACACCTGGAAACGTCCTGGGGATACATGCAGATTTCAGCTAGATTATATCATGGTCAAACAGAGATTCAGGAATCAAGTTATAGACTGTAAAGTGTACCCAGGAGCAGACATAGACTCTGACCATAATTTGATAATAATGGAGTGCAGGCTGAAATTTAAGCGAATAAGGAAGATGTATAAGCAGAACAGACTGGAAGTGCATAAACTGAAACAATCTAGCATGAGAGAAAAAAATGCAGAAATGGTAGACTTGGGACTAAGAAGTAACTCTGAAAGCAGCTCAACCGAGGACGAATGAAATGCATTAAAGACCGAAATAATGAAAGCTGGTAAAGAAACATTAGGCCTTAGGGAACAAGATGCCCAAAAACCTTGGATCACAGAAGAAATTTTGGAGCTGATGGACCAGAGGAGAAGGTACAAAAATGCTCAGGATGAAGCAGGAAGAGAGCAGTACAGGCAATTTAGAAATCAAATAAATTGGAAATGCGAAACAGCAAAAGAAAAATGGCTACAAGTGAAGTGTGAAGAAGTGGAAAAGGAAATGGTTGTAGGTAAAGTAGATGTTGCCTACAGAAAGATCAAACAGAATTTTGGAAAAATGAAGAAAAGAGTTATGAACATTATAGCTGCAATGGGAAACCTCTATTAAGCTCAGAAGATAGAGCTAACCGATGGAAGGAATACATTGAGAAACTGTATGTTGGGGACGACTTGAACAATAGTGTATTGGAAAAGGAAGGCGATGTCGACATTGATGACTTAGGAGATCCTGTTTTGAGGACAGAATTTAATAAAGCTCTGAATGACTTGTAAGCAAATAAGGTAGTTGGAATTGATGAGATTCCTGCAGAACTTATTAAATCCCTAGGAAAGGAAGGAATCAAAAGATTATTCAAGCTTATATCAAAAAGTTAGTAAACAGGAGAAATTCCAACTGATTTTAATAAAAATGTTATCTTCACACTTCCAAAGAAAGCACAAGCCGACAAATGTGAGAATTACCGCACCATTAGTCTAACATCACATGCTTCAAAATTACGGACCAGAATAATATACAGAAGGATGGAAAGGGTAGTAGAAGAGATAATAGGTGAAGATCAGTTTGGGTTTAGGAAACATCGCGGTACAAGGGAAGCAATTCTGTCTTTAAAATTAATACTTGAAGGGCGGATCAAGAAAAACAAAGATACTTTTATGGCATTTGTTGATTTAGAAAAAGCTTTTGACAATGTTAGGTGGAACAAGATGTTCAAAATTTTAAGGAAGTCAGGTCTAAAGTATCGAGATAGAAGAATAATCTATAAACTATATGAGAATCAAGTGGCTGTAATAAAAGTAGAGAATCACGAGAGACATGCATCAGTTAAAAAGGGTGTGAGACAAGGTTGTAGCCTATCCCCGTTAATATTCAACTTGTATGTAGAAGAAGCAATGAGGAAAGTCAAAGAAAAATTTCCATGTGGCATAAGTTTTCAGGGAGAGAAAATCAGTATGCTATGATAAGCTGATGACATTGTCTTGTTAGCAGAGAGGGCTGAGGATATTGAGAAGTTACTGAATGGCATGAACAAAATACTGAAGGAAGATTTTGGACTGAATATAAATCAAAGCAAGACAAAAGTGATGAAATGTAGCAGAAATGATACCAATACTAGTAGATTAAATATAAAAATAGGATTGGATGCAATAGGAGAAGTAAGTGAATTCTGTTACTTGGGAAGTAAAATTACAACCGATGGCCGAAGCAGGAATGATGTTAAAAGCAGAATAGCACTAGCAAAAAGAGCTTTCATGAAAAAGAGAAACCTTTTAGTTTCAAATAATGATCTAGGAATTAGAAAGAACTTTTTAAAACTCTTTGTGTGGAGCACAGCACTTTACGGTAGCGAAACATGGACTTTAGGAATACCGGAAAGAAAGAAACTTGAAGCATTTGAAATGTGGTGCTACAGAAGAATGCTGAAAATTAAGTGGACAGACAAAGTAAGAAATGAACGAGTTTTG
>CM061921.1:203270801-203315937 GCA_031002005.1 Vandiemenella viatica | reverse complement strand
TCCCACTATGACTCAC
This sequence comes from Vandiemenella viatica, assembly GCA_031002005.1. Taxonomy (NCBI): domain Eukaryota; kingdom Metazoa; phylum Arthropoda; class Insecta; order Orthoptera; family Morabidae; genus Vandiemenella; species Vandiemenella viatica. Next base: position 203,315,921 of record CM061921.1, on the reverse strand, counting down.
GCCTTCAGCTGCAACCTAAACCGAAGTATGAATCACCACGCGTTCAATCGATACATTCACACGCACCCGCGTTTCGTGTCCCCCAAGCCAAGTGACTCATGTCTCCCACTACTGCCTCACCTCCACTCTTCCAATAATCGCTCGCTCCAACCCTCACTCCTCCAGTCTTGCCGTTTGTCTTGAAGCAGTAACACGTAGCTGTCTCACCATGTGTCGCCAAGTTCTATTTTTCGCATCGGTGTACCAGCTCAACGCTTGTGACTCGAAACGTTTGACGATAGGGTTATCGTCCAAACACGAGTTTGAACCTGTTGTAGTTCTGGAAAAAGTGGGACACAATAAAATTGTTTTAACATACGACGAATGGAACGTCCTGATCCAGGTATTGGATAGTGTCCGAGTTATTCAACGCCGGCACCGACAGCATCCCACTTGGTGAGCACACCGTCTCCTGCCGAACGATTGCCGGGGTGAAGACTGTTTGTTTCCACCCTAATGATGATCCTGCCAGCGGTGTCTTCTTCGGCCAGTCTACTTGGAGGAACTTCGTCGACGCGCAGCCGGCCGTGACCAACGCCTTGACCGTCAAGCAGAAGTGGGGCTACTTGGTTGCAAGATATTATACTGAATTTGTGGACATTCTAGCTAATAAAGTGCTACGAGACTTCAATATGGCTACAGTGCAAAAACTGATTGACATGCATATTAATAATGTTCGTGTAGCTCAAGTGACATACAGTTCATCATTGGATTATGCGCAATTAAGACTTGAACTCATTGCATATAAAAATTTGTTAGTATCTGATGATGTAAATAATATTGTAATTAAGAATTATGAACCCGGATATGATGTTTGTGGACCTTATTAACTATGAAAGTGTTTAAATAAATAATATATTTTTATTTTATTTCTATTTTTTTATTTCACCCACCATTGGGCAATTAAAAATACATTTTCAACAGCGCATATAGCGTTACAAAATAAATGTCCTTTACAAAGTTTAATCAAATTATTTTTCTTGAGTTCATGTAGAGGCGGGCATCCTAAATCTTCTATATTGTAGCAGACTAATCTTCTGAAACCAACGAGCCTTCTCCCGTCCTTTAACGTAAATAATGGAGTCATCTTCATTTGTGATTGCATGTAGAATAGTACATAGTTTGCTAAAGGTTAAGACGGGGATTCGAACCAGCGCCCTCCTGAATGCGTGGTCAGAGCGTTACCACTCACCCACCACGCTCGGTACCTCCGCGAATGCTGCGTGAAACGGCAGGAGCTTTAGGGCGATTGTGAAAACATTTCTCCAGCCCAGTACACAAGGAAGTTGAAAACATCAATTACTTCATGCTATGCTATCGCTCATGTACATTTCATCTTAACATGAAAACCGCTGCTGACTATTAGGAAAATCTACGTTCTACTCATATCCGTCGACATCCGCATGTGGTAGTAACAAGTTCTAATATTTATATAATTTTAGTTCTTCTCTGTACTGTAAAAAATGATGGTAAGTTTTTCTTTGTTTTCTCATTGCTGAAATATCACGCCATAAAATAGACATATTCATAATTTAACTGTCTTTACAGCTACTTTAATGTGCAAAGTATACATTACATAACGTCTGTAAAACTGTTATTGACTGCTACGCCATGTTTATATGCCTTTCTAAGCATGAAGGTAGACAACTTTCCCACCTTCTATTAGTTATGCACTAACGTAATTGCTTTGCGGTTTAAAATTTTATTCCTGAATGCATCTTTTTGTTGAATAAAAGCTGCTGAATATCTCACTTCTGCCAGACAGAATTTTAGTAAATTTAACGTAGGTAACCACTTTTCGCTGGAAATGGCAGCAAAGATCAACAACAAAGCACTTACGAGTATGGGTGGCTCTTGTCGCTGAATCGGCAATGCATGTAGGGCTACACTGTAACCGACTTCGGCCGATTGTTCGCTCTGCCAGCACACTGCGACCGATTGTTATTTAGTTCTCAACAGATCGCGTTGCAAGATGGAAGAAATTGACGTTATTTAAATGTTGACTGAGAACTCTGTTCAGATTTAATATCATGTTTTGTTATGGAAAAAGTGAATGCGAACCACCTTAGAAGGAATTGTCCGATTGGCATGAAAATTTATACACAGGTTCCTTAGGTGATATAATTTAAGAATAATTGTACATTACAGCCACCATATATATATTTATTTGGTAAAATCGTTCGAAATATGTGTAGTTCCCTACAAGTTATAATCCACGAAATATGTCTTATTACCAGTTGATGTTTACAGCAGATGTTTTTTAGGCTTCATTCTTGAATGAAAAAAAAATTTCGTACTTGAATGGCATGCAGAGACGCGATAACGACATGCAATACATTTATTAAAAACACACTGGACGGCGTCTAATTGGCCAGACATATGTTATGATGAACCAGAGAACATTGTAACATGGCCTGTGATCGAAGTCTAGCAAAAAATAAATAAAAAATTTCAAGCAAAAACCTAATCTTCGCGGGTTGTTGCAGGATGATTTTGATGAACGTCGCGGTGTCTACGAATATCCTCCATTGTTTTGCCGAAAATTGAATTGTTCATCAGTTTGTAGAAATCACTCTCGAAATCTGTGTTTGCTTGTCGGCGAGAATCCGTATTGGCAAGCATGTAGAGTTTCCGCACACATATCACAGACAATGCAAACTAAATATGTAGGACAGTAACTAACAGTTACTACTTTTACCTGCAACGTCTGTCAGCTATGGAAAAAAGACTGAACGTTCAGTGATTCGGATTCTACGTTAAACTGCAGTTCCCAGAGGACAGAAGGCGACAGTCCTACCACTGATGCAATGGCTTAGTATGCCTCCTTTGGGAGAATACAACCAGCGATCGGTTGTGGTTGTCTCCACCCTTCACCCAACCACACTCCGTCTTTCGGCGCTGTAGAACTGAATGCACCAACAACAGCTTTCATCCTCAACACATTACTTTGAACGTACAATGATTCACACAAAGTAGTAACGTTTATGAATACTTCTACATTAGAAAGAATCCAAGTTAATTATACCCTCTAAAATCTCCTGAATCCTTTAACGAACTACTTAGTTTCTCAGTCGTAACAGCCTTACCTAAGGACAGAACTGAACACGTGAAATGACTGCAGCAATAACGAGCATGATGGATGAGTAGAACCATTAAAAAAAAAAACTCCGACCACCAACTCCAGATGAATGCCGAGTTATTCATTCAAAATACCATGCCTAAATTCCTTCCAGTCCTTGCCGCCAGTCCTTTCTCGCGTCCAATGACCTCGTTGTTGACGAGACTTAAAAAAGAAAAAAAAAATCAAGAAGAATTGTGTGGGGCGTGCAGAGGCTACCGTGAGTGTGTCTTGTTGCCTTCAGTTGAGGGCTATGCCTGCTTAATAAATTCAGCATTGGAGTGAGAGAGGATGCAGTTCTACCCAGTTGCTCAATAATGAAGCCGACATGTTCCTTGGATATTCCAGTATGGTTTGCGATACGCTTTTTGAGTGATTCACCGGTCGAATCAAATTGTTGAGGTATGCGATGATCATCGTTTGCTGAAGTGATCGGACGTCGGCTGCATTTTTCATCTACAATTATGGCCTTTACATTCTCGCAATCACAAAATTTTAGTGCCAATCGATTTACAGTAGACCTATCAACGGCATTGCCGGTATAAACAGCATTGAAACGACGATGAATCGCAGTAGGAATCACTTTGTCAGCAGTTAAAAATTCGATAACAGCACGATGTTTAACTCGCGTTGACACAACACTAGAACACTTCTCCATAATTCCGGACAACAAATCCTTACTTCTCAGTACTTTCAAATAAAATGTAATGTCGCTTGGTATGTATGGTCTGGCGTCAGAGTTTTTCAGTCGTAACAGCCTTACCTAAGGACAGGACTGAACACGTTTACCTCCACCACCACGGACTAGACCTGATTACTACCCAAATGGACTGCTAGTGCCACTGTACAGAGATGGCCAGCCCGGTACTGCTGTTTTCGTCTGTGTATCAGCTCAATGCTGGTGATTCTAAGCGTTTGACGATAGGTTTATCGTCCAAACACGACGTCAAAATCGTTGCTTCCTTCGGAAAGGCGATGGCCGAATACCTTCCCGTTCCTTGTCTCCAGTCACATCCCGCCTCTAATTACCTCGACTTCGACGAGGCGTAAAACCATAAGTAAAAAGAAACAGGTGATTTCATGTTCTTTCTTCAATGCATTCCACTCGTCTTCTTTTCAGAGTTATTGCTTGTATGCCGGTCTGAATATCTACCCTGATGTGTGAGTTTTTAAAGCAAAGTAATGAATCAGCAGTTGTTGGAGATGTAGGTTATATTGAATGCGTAGAGACGACTGGCTTATCACAACATCAGCAAAGTCAGTTCTGAACAAGGGAAGTTAGAGTAATATCTCCTCCACAAACCAGTCTAAAAACGTTACGAGACAAAGTTTTATATTCGTGCTGTAATATCCCCCAAGATTACTACGAAAGATTTTACACAATTTCTAACAGTCTGAACGTTAGCTATATAACAGTGACGATGTTATTATTATTATCATCGAAAACGCGCATCGGATGTCGAAAGTCAAGAGGATCATAGAATACCGAGCCTGGTGGGTGAGCAGTAACGTTCGGATATATCGTTCGCGAGGATATGCAGCACCGTTTTAGAGTCAGATTTTCTTTCGTTTTCGAGGCTAGTGTCGGGATCGCCCCCGTGCAGTACTCCTTTCAGAGTAATTTTTTATATGCCGATATAACTACCGTGCCCGGTAGGTGAGTTTTTTTTTTTAGGATTGGGACTGTCATGTGGAGGTGGAGAGTTCAATTCCCGATCCGGCTGTTCATTAGAATCTGTTGTAGTACCACTTTAAGATGCAAATAGCCGTTTATCGCCTATAGTAGCTGCGACAGCGAAAAACACGGCTAGTGGTGTTTTTGTCCGTAGGAAGGGATTTTTTTTTATTCCTAGCCATTTAAGGCAATTTTTTTCTTGTATTTTTGACCGAGAGTCCTCGATAAGTTATTGACATTCAAAAGTAACAGAGTTTCGACTTGCCGCGCACTCTGCCTATGTCGCGGCTAACAAGTCTATGGTATTGCGTTTCGACGTGGGCAACGGCCAAGGCGCCGGTCACTGCGAGTTTCACGCTGATGAGGTTCCTCCAAAATGAATCACCGTTGGTTGTTAGGCTCAGTATTTGGGTAAAAAGATACTATTTTAACCCCAGCAACCGTTCGGCAGGCGACTGTGTGTTTGTCGCGTGAAACTACGATCTGGGGGTATGCGGTGTTGAATAAGTCGGCCACTACGTCCAAACTTGGATTAGCACGTTTCATTCTTCATAAGTCAGTGTAACTCTGGTGCTGTGTCCTACTTTTTTGAGTACCACAACCGGTTCAAAATCATGCTTAGACGTTAACTCTATCTAAATTGTTATATGCAAGGGGCGGGATGCTTCATTCAAAAGGCCATGGAAAAGACATAAATTGTATGAATTATTTGCTCACGCTTAATTTTCATAACATAAACATGCAGAGTCTAAACACACATAAAGTTACCATCATTATAGACACGTCAGAGGAAGTGCACAGGGTGATAACTATACATACTAGCCTAGTGTTTGTACCAAACGAGGTGAAACAACGTATATGCATGCAGAAACTGACTTAACGCAGTTACACGGAAGGCAGTCTGCGTTTAAAGACAATGGCTCTCGCTCTCTCGAAGTTACCAGTGTTTGCTGAGGCGGCTTGGGCCCCACCGCGGCCTAAGAAGACCGGTATTTTGCGCGGCCTAAAAAGACCGATATTTTGCGCGACGGTTATCCGGCTACAACGCGTTTGTATTTTTCTACGCAGCAGCTGCTTACTGTGGGGCCCAAGCCACCTCAGCAAACACTGGTAACTTCGAGAGAGCGAGAGCCATTGTCTTTAAACGCAGACTGCCTTCCGTGTAACTGCGTTAAGTCAGTTTCTGCATGCATATACGTTGTTTCACCTCGTTTGGTACAAACACTAGGCTAGTATGTATAGTTATCACCCTGTGCACTTCCTCTGACGTGTCTATAATGATGGTAACTTTATGTGTGTTTAGACTCTGCATGTTTATGTTATGAAAATTAAGCGTGAGCAAACATGTAATTCATACAATTTATGTCTTTTCCATGGCCTTTTGAATGAAGCATCCCGCCCCTTGCATATAACAATTTAGATAGAGTTAACGTCTAAGCATGATTTTGAACCGGTTGTGGTACTCAAAAAAGTAGGACACAGCACCAGAGTTACACTGACTTATGAAGAATGAAACGTGCTAATCCAAGTTTGGACGTAGTGGCCGACTTATTCAACACCGCATACCCCCAGATCGTAGTTTCACGCGACAAACACACAGTCGCCTGCCGAACGGTTGCTGGGGTTAAAATAGTATCTTTTTACCCAAATACTGAGCCTAACAACCAACGGTGATTCATTTTGGAGGAACCTCATCAGCGTGAAACTCGCAGTGACCGGCGCCTTGGCCGTTGCCCACGTCGAAACGCAATACCATAGACTTGTTAGCCGCGACATAGGCAGAGTGCGCGGCAAGTCGAAACTCTGTTACTTTTGAATGTCAATAACTTATCGAGGACTCTCGGTCAAAAATACAAGAAAAAAATTGCCTTAAATGGCTAGGAATAAAAAAAAAATACCCTTCCTACGGACAAAAACACCACTAGCCGTGTTTTTCGCTGTCGCAGCTACTATAGGCGATAAACGGCTATTTGCATCTAAAGTGGTACTACAACAGATTCTAATGAACAGCCGGATCGGGAATTGAACTCTCCACCTCCACATGACAGTCCCAATCCTAAAAAAAACTCACCTACCGGGCACGGTAGTTATATCGGCATATAAAAAATTACTCTGAAAGGAGTACTGCACGGGGGCGATCCCGACACTAGCCTCGAGTGATTTTTGTGAAACGAAAGAAAATCTGACTCTAAAACGGTGCTGCATATCCTCGCGAACGATATATCCGAACGTTACTGCTCACCCACCAGGCTCGGTATTCTATGATCCTCTTGACTTTCGACATCCGATGCGCGTTTTCGATGATAATAATAATAACATCGTCACTGTTATATAGCTAACGTTCAGACTGTTAGAAATTGTGTAAAATCTTTCGTAGTAATCTTGGGGGATATTACAGCACGAATATAAAACTTTGTCTCGTAACGTTTTTAGACTGGTTTGTGGAGGAGATATTACTCTAACTTCCCTTGTTCAGAACTGACTTTGCTGATGTTGTGATAAGCCAGTCGTCTCTACGCATTCAATATAACCTACATCTCCAACAACTGCTGATTCATTACTTTGCTTTAAAAACTCACACATCAGGGTAGATATTCAGACCGGCATACAAGCAATAACTCTGAAAAGAAGACGAGTGGAATGCATTGAAGAAAGAACATGAAATCACCTGTTTCTTTTTACTTATGGTTTTACGCCTCGTCGAAGTCGAGGTAATTAGAGGCGGGATGTGACTGGAGACAGGGAACGGGAAGGTATTCGGCCATCGCCTTTCCGAAGGAAGCAACGATTTTGACGTCGTGTTTGGACGATAAACCTATCGTCAAACGCTTAGAATCACCAGCATTGAGCTGATACACAGACGAAAACAGCAGTACCGGCTGGCCATCTCTGTACAGTGGCACTAGCAGTCCATTTGGGTAGTAATCAGGTCTAGTCCGTGGTGGTGGAGGTAAACGTGTTCAGTCCTGTCCTTAGGTAAGGCTGTTACGACTGAAAAACTCTGACGCCAGACATACATACCAAGCGACATTACATTTTATTTGAAAGTACTGAGAAGTAAGGATTTGTTGTCCGGAATTATGGAGAAGTGTTCTAGTGTTGTGTCAACGCGAGTTAAACATCGTGCTGTTATCGAATTTTTAACTGCTGACAAAGTGATTCCTACTGCGATTCATCGTCGTTTCAATGCTGTTTATACCGGCAATGCCGTTGATAGGTCTACTGTAAATCGATTGGCACTAAAATTTTGTGATTGCGAGAATGTAAAGGCCATAATTGTAGATGAAAAATGCAGCCGACGTCCGATCACTTCAGCAAACGATGATCATCGCATACCTCAACAATTTGATTCGACCGGTGAATCACTCAAAAAGCGTATCGCAAACCATACTGGAATATCCAAGGAACATGTCGGCTTCATTATTGAGCAACTGGGATAGAACTGCATCCTCTCTCACTCCAATGCTGAATTTATTAAGCAGGCATAGCCCTCAACTGAAGGCAACAAGACACACTCACGGTAGCCTCTGCACGCCCCACACAATTCTTCTTGATATTTTTTTTTTTCTTTTTTAAGTCTCGTCAACAACGAGGTCATTGGACGCGAGAAAGGACTGGCGGCAAGGACTGGGAAGGAATTTAGGCATGGTATTTTGAATGAATAACTCGGCATTCATCTGGAGTTGGTGGTCGGGGTTTTCTTTTTTTAATGGTTCTACTCATCCATCATGCTCGTTATTGCTGCAGTCATTTCACGTGTTCAGTTCTGTCCTTAGGTAAGGCTGTTACGACTGAGAAACTAAGTAGTTCGTTAAAGGATTCAGGAGATTTTAGAGGGTATAATTAACTTGGATTCTTTCTAATGTAGAAGTATTCATAAACGTTACTACTTTGTGTGAATCATTGTACGTTCAAAGTAATGTGTTGAGGATGAAAGCTGTTGTTGGTGCATTCAGTTCTACAGCGCCGAAAGACGGAGTGTGGTTGGGTGAAGGGTGGAGACAACCACAACCGATCGCTGGTTGTATTCTCCCAAAGGAGGCATACTAAGCCATTGCATCAGTGGTAGACTGTCGCCTTCTGTCCTCTGGGAACTGCAGTTTAACGTAGAATCCGAATCACTGAACGTTCAGTCTTTTTTCCATAGCTGACAGACGTTGCAGGTAAAAGTAGTAACTGTTAGTTACTGTCCTACATATTTAGTTTGCATTGTCTGTGATATGTGTGCGGAAACTCTACATGCATGCCAATACGGATTCTCGCCGACAAGCAAACACAGATTTCGAGAGTGATTTCTACAAACTGATGAACAATTCAATTTTCGGCAAAACAATGGAGGATATTCGTAGACACCGCGACGTTCATCAAAATCATCCTGCAACAAACCCGCGAAGATTAGGTTTTTGCTTGAAATTTTTTATTTTATTTTTTGCTAGACTTCGATCACAGGCCATGTTACAATGTCTTCTCTGGTTCGTATGTCTCTGGCCAATTAGACGCCGTCCAGTGTGTTTTGTTAATAAGTATTGCATGTCGTTATCGCGTCTCTGCATGCCATTCAAGTACGAAATTATTTTTTTTTTCATTCAAGAATGAAGCCTAAAAAACATCTGCTGTAAACATCAACTGGTAATAAGACATATTTCGTGGATTATAACTTGTAGGAACTACACATATTTCGAACGATTTTACCAAATAAATATATATATGGTGGCTGTAATGTACAATTATTCTTAAATTATATCACCTAAGGAACCTGTGTATAAATTTTCATGCCAATCGGACAATTCCTTCTAAGGTGGTTCGCATTCACTTTTTCCATAACAAAACATGATATTAAATCTGAACAGAGTTCTCAGTCAACATTTAAATAACGTCAATTTCTTCCATCTTGCAACGCGATCTGTTGAGAACTAAATAACAATCGGTCGCAGTGTGCTGGCAGAGCGAACAATCGGCCGAAGTCGGTTACAGTGTAGCCCTACATGCATTGCCGATTCAGCGACAAAGAGCCACCCATACTCGTAAGTGCTTTGTTGTTGATCTTTGCTGCCATTTCCAGCGAAAAGTGGTTACCTACGTTAAATTTACTAAAATTCTGTCTGGCAGAAGTGAGATATTCAGCAGCTTTTATTCAACAAAAAGATGCATTCAGGAATAAAATTTTAAACCGCAAAGCAATTATGTTAGTGCATAACTAATAGAAGGTGGGAAAGTTGTCTACCTTCATGCTTAGAAAGGCATATAAACATGGCGTAGCAGTCAATAACAGTTTTACAGACGTTATGTAATGTATACTTTGCACATTAAAGTAGCTGTAAAGACAGTTAAATTATGAATATGTCTATTTTATGGCGTGATATTTCAGCAATGAGAAAACAAGAAAAACTTACCATCATTTTTTACAGTACAGAGAAGAACTAAATTATATAAATATTAGAACTTGTTACTACCACATGCGGATGTCGACGGATATGAGTAGAACGTAGATTTTCCTAATAGTCAGCAGCTTTTTTCATGTTAAGATGAAATGTACATGAGCGATAGCATAGCATGAAGTAATTGATGTTTTCAACTTCCTTGTGTACTGGGCCTGGAGAAATGTTTTCACAATCGCCCTAAAGCTCCTGCCGTTTCACGCAGCATTCGCGGAGGTACCGAGCGTGGTGGGTGAGTGGTAACGCTCTGACACGCATTCAGGAGGGCTGGTTCGAATCCCCGTCTTAACCTTTAGCAAACTATGTACTATTCTACATGCAATCACAAATGAAGATGACTCCATTATTTACGTTAAAGGACGGGAGAAGGCTCGTTGGTTTCAGAAGATTAGTCTGCTACAATATAGAAGATTTAGGATGCCCACCTCTACATGAACTCGAGAAAAATAATTTCATTAAACTTTGTAAAGGACATTTATTTTGTAACGCTATATGCGCTGTTGAAAATGTATTTTTAATTGCCCAATGGTGGGTGAAATAAAAAAATAAGAAATAAAATAAAAAATATATTATTTATTTAAAACTTTCATATACATAGTTAATAAGGTCCACAAACATCATATCCGGGTTCATAATTCTTAATTACAATATTATTTACATCATCAGATACTAACAAATTTTTATATGCAATGAGTTCAAGTCTTAATTGCGCATAATCCAATGATGAACTGTATGTCACTTGAGCTACACGAACATTATTAATATGCATGTCAATCAGTTTTTGCACTGTAGCCATATTGAAGTCTCGTAGCACTTTATTAGCTAGAATGTCCACAAATTCAGTATAATATCGTGCCACCAAGTAGCCCCACTTCTGCTTGACGGTCAAGGCGTTGGTCACGGCCAGCTGCGCGTCGACGAAGTTCCTCCAAGTAGACTGGCCGAAGAAGACGCCGCTGGCAGGATCGTCATTGAGGTGGAAACAAACAGTCTTCACCCCGGCAATCGTTCGTCAGGAGACAGTGTGCTCACCAAGTGGGATGCTGTCAGTGCCGGCGTTGAATAACTCGGACACTACGTCCAATACCTGGATCAGGACGTTCCATTCGTCATATGTTAAAACAATTTTATTGTGCCCCACTTTTTCCAGAACAACAACAGGTTCATACTCGTGTTTGGACGATAACCCTATCGTCAAACGTTTCGTATCACCAGCGTTGAGTTGGTAGACAGAGGAGAACAACATCACTAGACGAGACATGGCTGCAAACTGACGCCGGGTGGGGCTGCAGCTGCGAGGGGAGCGATAATTAATGGCTTCCGGGTGTGGCGCATTCAATTACGAACCCACATCCTGCAGCTGCGAGGGGAGCGATAATTAATGGCTTCCGGGTGTGGCGCAGCTGTGCGCATTCAATTACGAACCCGCATCCTGCAGCTGCGAGGGGAGCGATAATTAATGGCTTCCGGGGTGGGGCGCAGCTGTGCGCATTCAATTAGGGCTCCCCTAACTTAATTCAATTAGTTTCTCGGCTCCAAGGCGTGAGTCATAGTGGGATATTGTTATTTAATGAAATAATAAGATCAATCTGAGGTTACAGATGTGAGATTGCAGCGGCTCCCCTCCTTAATTCAATTAAACTCCCCTAGTTCCTCAGCTCCCCTCCTTAATTCAATTACACGGCTCCCCTACTTAATTCAATTAGGGCTCCCCTCCTTAATTCAATTAGGGCCCCCCAACGCAATTCAATTAGCCTTAATTAAATTCAATTAGGACCCCCCACGCAATTCAATTAGCCTTAATTAAATTCAATTAGCCTTAATTAAATTCAATTAGCCTTAATTAAATTGAATTAGCGCAATTCAATTAGCCTTAATTAAATTCAATTAGTCTTAATTAAATTCAATTAGCCTTAATTAAGTTCAATTAGCCACGGGGTGTTTTGGTCCGGGGTACGAGCTCACACACAGGTTCTGTATCTACTGATGTAGATGTAGAAAAGTAATTAATAAATCAGTAATATCGCAAGTGGAACATTTTTTCGATATAATATTTCTGATTTCTGAGCTGACGGCTGGCATGTGTAAAAAGAGGAGAATGAGGGCCACCTCACACATTACACGCCGGTAGTAGGTCGTAGTACGTTATGCGGTAAGGGAAGTAAATAAGTGGAATAGAGATGCATGGGGAGTCATTCCAGGAACGGCACGTGTGCCAAATGGGGAAATACACTGATATAAGTGACTTTGACAAAGGAAATATTGTTTCGTCCAGGCCCCTGGGAACAATCATCTTTGAAATGAAGAGGCTGGTTGGCTGTTCACTTACTACTTTAATGAGCATCTATGGAAAGTGATCGAAGGACGGTGAAATCACAGAACGTGGATGTCGGAGGATTTCCTGCTGTATAAAATGGGATATATGTGGAAGATCTGAAAGTAGAGTTGAATGCAGAAGCAAGCATAAGTGTTTCGGAGCATACCGTTAAGCAAGCATTGTTGAAGAAGGTGCTCCGCAGCATGCTGCCCCTATCTGATCACACGTCGACCCACCAACATCGTCAGTGAGTGGGCACGAGATCATCTAGATTGGACGGTGGATCAGTGGAAACGCGTAACCTAGTTGGAAGAATCATGTTTCTTACTATACCAGGTTCATAATCGTGTCGGGGATGCGCCGTAATCCAAACGAAGGGCTGCTCGAAACATGCTCCGCGCAGGCCGGGGGCAGTGTGATGCTATAAAGGACGCTCACCTGGGCTTCCATGGGATCAGTGGTAGTGGTCGAAGGCACCATAACAACTTGAAAATTATTGTCAACGATCTGAATTCCTTGATACTTCATGTCTTCCGCAACTGCTATGGCATCTTCCAGCAGAATAACTGTTCGTGTAACAAAGCAGAATTATGCTGGACTGGTTTGAAGATTATAGTAGTGAACTCATGTTGATGTTTTGGCCACCAAATTCGCCTGATCTCAACCGGATAGAGCAAATCTGGGACACTATAGGACGCCAGTTCCGCGCCCACAAATCACCGGCCCATAATTTAAAGGAATTTCATGACCTGTTCGTGGAGACCGGGTACCGGATACTTTTTGAATCCATGCCAAGCTGAATCACTGCTGTATTGCGTTCCACGCAATCAAGCAATTGTTCAAAATTTTTAGCCTCATCAGTGTAGCCTATACAGGCTAAATTAATAGCAAAGCTGGTAGTAGAAATCTAAGGACATCCAAAGAACTTGTTGTTTCCCGAAATTATTCCATGGGATTGTTGCTTAGAATGCCTTCCGTCCCCAATCGTCTCCCACTTCTAATGACCTCGGTCTCGACAAAGCCTAAAGTCATAAACAAAAAGAAAATAATAATAATTCGCATAACAACAATATCGAATTATTGATTTTTAATAAAAGGTTCATTTTAGTTAGTCTACTAATTCGACTACAGGAGCAGGGGAGTACAAAAAGATAAAATGTACAAATTGGCTCGTCAGTAGGCAGGGAAAATATATAACAGTTCGTAAAAAACGATGTAATATGATTTTGTAGATAGAACATGAATTACACGTGATTTAGTGGTTAACGCTTTAGGGAGTTATGCTACTAATCGAACCTTCTCGGCTTATCAAATACGAAAAACTTTGGAAGCTGGTGTGTGATTCAGTGTCGTTTTGTTAACTCCCTTAGCGGTAGGAGATGATCTTTAAGAAATTCCTTAAGTAGCTTTGAATGATCTAAAGTAAAATAAGGCAGTTTGAATTGTTGAGATTCCTGCAGAACTTCTAAAATTCCTAGGAGAAGAAGGAATACAAAGATTATTCAAAGTGATATCAACAAGTTATGAAACGGGAGAAATTCCAACTGATTTTAATAAAGGTATCATTTTCTCACTTCATACCGATACTTCATACAACAAAGATACGTTTATGGCTTTCGTTGAATTAGAAAAAGGTTTTTATTATGTTTGGTGGGACAACATGTTTTAAATTTTAAAGAAGTCAGGTCTAAAAAACCGAGATAGAAGAATACTTTGATTTGTTTAAGAATTAAGTGGTTATAATAAAAGTAAATAATCGTGAGATACATGCATCACTTTAAAAGGGTGTGAGACAAGGCTCTAGTCTAGCCCCATTAATATTCAACTTGTATCTAGATTCTAGAGGAAGCAATAAAGGAAGTGAAAGAAAAATTTGTACGTAGCGTAAGTGTTCAATGAGAAAAAAATCAGTATGCTAAGTTTTGCTGATGACATCGTCCTGTTATTAGTACAGTCTAAGGATATTGAGAAGTTACTGGATGACATAAATAAAATACTGAAAGAAAATTTTGTACTAAATATAAACAAAAGCAAGACAAAAGTTATGAAATGTAGCCGAAATTATACCAGTAAAAGTGGAATAAATATCAAAATAGCATCAAATGCGATAGAAGTGAATTCTGCTACATGGGAAGTAAAATTACAACTGATGACCGAAGCAGGAATGACGTTTAAAGCAGAATACCGCTAGCAAAAGGAACCTTCATGAAAAAGAGAAATATTTTACTTTCAAATGTTGGTCTAGGACTTAGAAAGAACTTATTAAAACTCTATGTTTGGAGCACAAAACGTTATAGTAGCGTAGAATGGACTTTAGGAATACCGGAATGAAGAGTAATTGAAGCATTTGAAATGAGGTGAGACAGAGGGATGCGGAAAAATTAAATTGACAGATAACGTACGAAATGAAGGAGTTTCAGATACGATGGGTAAGGAAAGAAGTTTGTGAAAGAGTCTTACAGAAAGAAGAGACAGAATGGTGGGTCAGATTTTGAGGCATGCGTGATTGGTTAATTTAATAGCTGAAGGAACAGTCGAAGGTAAGAACTCTAGAGGAATACAAAGATTACAATATCTGAAGCAGATAATTGATGACATGAGTTGTAAGAGGTATATTGAGATGAACAGATTGGCGCAAGATAGGAAGGAATGGAGGATTGCATCAAACCTGTCGAGAGACTGATGACAGCAAAACAAAATAGGTAATTTCTTGGAAGATATCCAAATTAGAACATCCGGGTGGAGAATCCCTCCCTTATCGCATATAATTTGTCAGCTGACCGAAAAGTTAATATAGTACTTGTCTGTTTTTATACGAAATCGGATACTAAATTGTTAAATTTCTCCCTAAAGTTTTAAAAACCACTATTCTTTCACAAGTTATTAGGAAGAAATGACACTTATGACGCTTATGGGGTGCATGATTTTATAATAAGACACAAATCTGGTATGGTGCCTCAGTGGTTATGTTGCTTGGTTTCAGAAGTTCACAGCTTCGTTCCCGGGCTTAAATCGCAGGGTTTACAGGAATTTTTGAGAGCTCTGTTTGATGATATGAGATATGCCAGTTGGTTCCGTGGTTCGGATTCAACGTTAGGTCCCAGAGGAAAGGAACTGGCCATCCTACCTCTGACACAATGCCTTAGTATGCCTCCTTCGGGAGGATCCAACCAACCTTCGGGTTATGGACTAGATTAGTTTTTTTACAAATCTCGAAACGTTTGCTACAGCATTTTGCTACCACTTATTCTAGAGAATTGCTTAGTAATTACTTCACCGAGAACAGCGGGTATAATTTTTTCATGACTAGTTATCAGATAACACAGGTGCTGAAGTAGATCGCAATCAGGCTTGTATTAGTTCTATTTGCGGATAATGCACTTTGGCTCTAGCGTTCGTCATCTTTCTTCGGAAACGTACCGATGAATAGGAACGCAGGAATTAACAAGAGCTGTTCGTCTTTCGAAATAGAGGCTTTACGGCATACGGATTCAAGAGGATGATGGCTTTCTGAGCTGCATTATCGTGCACTTCAGTGTGGAGAGTCGTGATTTGCGTTATTCATTCAGGTTTTTTTGTGCAAGCTCGTCTGAATCACCGGGACCGGACCCGTTGCTTCACAAACGCAAGCCGCGTTTGCGTGTTTTTAATTATTCCTTCTGTTTTTGCTGTTATATTATCTGTAGTTTTTCTAATTCCACAGAACATAGATTTTAGTGGAATGGGGATGGGAGTGGTCCTGTCCAGAGATATTCATTATTTGTCTCTGGAATTGTTCAGCGAGAATGCTCTTTAATTGAAAATCTGTAGACAGAGGGATTATTCAGATTTGTCAGGCTCAGCAAATTCTCGATTTTTGAGGTAGAAATTCGGTATTGGATCAATTATAACGTGCAGAAATACGTCAGGATGATGAATATTCTTACCCAAAATTGTTGTACCGTAGAATTTTATAACTTTATTCACAGTTATAATTTCATTTGTAGAATTTGTTTTATTTTTTGTAGTGAAAAGTGTCTGTTATCTCACTGTACGTATTCAGCGTAGATTAAATTTCTAAAATGGGTTGTAATATAAACTGACGATTCTTTCACAATTTCATTTAGCTGCATACTGATTACATAGCATCAAGTACCACATGTAAGGATTCGTTATTCTGAATATTACAAAGGTGCTACAAGCAGATTACGTTTATTTTTGTGATATACCTATCGCCAGTTAAAGAGAGTGACTTTGCTTTAACAATATTTCTGCGGGAAGCAATAGCGCACTTTTTGTCGAATACGAAGATAATCAAGATTCACTGTTTTGTGCCAGAATTACGCTTTTGATTCTCTGTAAAATTCGGTAATTCGTGTTCCATTTCTTTAACATATGCTCATGGAATGGACGTTATTATTTCCCAAGTAAGTATATAAACTCGCAGTTAGGTTTTTCGAATTAAATCGACCATTTACGTATGAACAACGTCAGTTTTTAAAAATAATCACACTGTTACTTCCACTTACATTTTTGTATTATTAGCTCTTGGGTAAAATCATATGACGATAAAAAATTCACCATGATGTAGTTGTGTCAACTTAAAACATTTCCCAGTAGTTCGGCCTAATTCTAGAAGAGATAAGAGTCTCTGAAGAGACGTGTATGGGAAGTGGACTCAGAATAGGATCTCGAACTCCATATGGAAGATTTTGGCCTACTTTTATTGAACAGTAATGTGTATATTTTCCGATACCCTAATGGCAAATTGTACATTGGTGTTTATTTTTGTGCGTCAACAAATTTAATAGTATTGGCTTTAACCATTGCTTTTCACCCTGAAAAATATTAGTAATTACTTTCCATTTTTTTTAACTTTCAGCTCGATGGTGAGCAGAACTTCTTTCTGTAAAATCTGGTACGCTTGGTGTAAACTCGCTTTGTAAAGCGTTAAATTAGAACAAGTGAATTATTATCGTTACTGTACTCACGGTTTCAATATTCTGAAAAATATGGAGCATTTTTTTTTCGGAAGCGTATTTATTTAAAAAATAATTCTTGTTTATATTTTTAGAGTTATTAGACCTCGTTGTTATCAGAACAAGAACCATGAATATTATTATTATTTATTATTGTAGTATTTCCTCCTTATTAGAACAAATCAATTAAAGGAATATTTTTAAGAGAGTTACCTCAGTCCATTGGCCATTGATTGTCATGCAAGCAATTTTGTGGATTTTGACCCTCCAACATTTATTTATGTCTTAAAATCGTCTTTGATCTTCTGTATTTAATTATAGTTCATTTCGTTGCTGATATATGAAGTTGTATGTTTAAAAAGAGAACATTATTGTCGTGTTGAACGATTATAAAATCATTCCATCCAGTTGTGGCAGTGAATAACAGAATGCCTTATAGATGTATTGAAGCAATGTCCCCATTATCAGTGGAGTTATATTTTTATCAACTGATCTGTTGCATGATACACACATTTTGCTGAGACGTGTATATATCCCACCCTGTAAGCCTCTCGACGTATATGCCAACTACTGTCAGGTGGTGGAAGTTATAGCCGACCAACAGGTAGAACCATCACATGTGAATCTGGTTGGTGATTTTAACATCCCACATGTTGACTGGATATAAAAAGAACCATATTTCTCCTCTGCCTCTCCTCGAATGTTTTCTGATTTAGAGGCAAGGAACGTCATAGTTTCTATTTTCGTTGCATTATTTAGCAAAAGTTTTAAAGATATGGGCTTTTCACATGCTTTCAGAGGTTCACCTAGCTTTTTTTATTTTAATACTTTGTTTTTTTAGGCCCTTATTGGATTTTGGCACTGAAATTTTAGTACGTTTCATGTTCTTGTAAACTTATCTGTGTGTTCCGAACAAACTCATATTCATTACATTTTAAGTTAGATGTAGCAAGTTATGTTCGACAATTACACCTACCGCCCCCCTGCGTAACCAAACGTTAGATGAATTTGTGTAGTGCTTCCATTAATTAATGCTTTTAGAAAGAACCACTGATAAATGATTGGTGTAAGTGGAGTATCTATGAACGGAACTGAACAAACTGAATAAAGGCGGAAAGCTTTAGCTGAGCTCAAGACTGCTTTATTAGGTTAACTGACCATAGGTTAGTTAGTTCCTTTACTGGTTTACCACTGAGAAGTCAACTTCTGTCCTTCAAAACACAGTAATTGTTCGTTTTAGCATCAGCTGCGGTAACACTACGCTTCTCAAGGTTTTAAAATATTTCATTTCACTACTTGTCCAGCTGGAATTGTTACATTGTCGAATGAAGCATGCGTCTTCTGTTCATTTTCCAGCAGTTATATTATGTACTTTCTTCTTGATTAATGATACTTCACTTTATTTGTATCTGGGTTTTCATTCAAATGTTTTATCTTGCTTCTTGAAGAGAAGGCCAGGTTGTAAAAGTCATTAGTTGAAACATAGTCTTGTAATTAATTGCGTTTATCTCTCACTTATACTGAAATTGCAGCGTTTAATTATTAATTTACATTTACTGAGCGTGGTGCGTGAGCGGTAACGCTCGGGCCTCGCATTCTGCCACCCAGATTTCGGTTTCCCATGGTTTTCCGAACAACTGCAGTCGAATTCTGGGATGATTTCTTCATAAGGGTATGGCTGAATTCCTTTCCCTCCTTCTCCCCCAGTCGTTCCCTGCCTCTGTAAAGGCGCGTTCCCATGGCTCGTCCCTCGGCGCTGGTTAGGGAAAGCCTCTTATCTTTGCCGCATATGCTAGCAGGTACGGCACGCCTCGACCCAACGGCAGGCGGTAAAAGATGAAATACGCGTACTGCCTACCACGCGCCGTGGGAATGGGCCTTATAACCTTGTCGACATGGCGTAGAGCCATAGGCAAAAAATGTCAAATCCTGTAAGGTAACTATGTCTCCAATAAATACCGTTATCTACGCGAAAGACACGAATTCCCATGGAAATCTTACACAGGCCAAAACACTCCTAAGAGGAAGACTGTCGTTCTCATTCATTACAAACAGGTACGCAAGTATTGCATCTATGTTAAGTTTTTCGACTGTTCTGTTCGGCCATCCTGGAATCACGAGAAAAACTAACTAAACCGTTATTTGTAGTAATTGTGATACCTGAGGAGATACTGACCAAAGCAAATGCCCTTTTTTTATTATTGAATAACGTATGTAGGTTCAGAAAGTTGTTATTCATTCAGTAATTTTGCTTAAAATTTAGTAAATTTTTTTCCGTCAGTTATTGTAGAACGTTTTCCAATCTCAAATCCAGGTTTAAAATAGAAGATTTTTGTTTAGTTTTACCAATAGGTTTATTATTTGGTTATTGTTGGTAAATCCTGAAAAAACTATAAGTAATTATAAATACCATGCTAGGTTTGAAATATTCCATTTTTTAATTTTCTTTTATATTCCAACTCACCACATTCAGTCTTATAGGTTCCGACAGTAAAATCACTCTCTCTTCATTTTCAAAATATTTGAAAGTAGATACTTATTCGCCAGCTCGATGTTTCTTAGACACCATGACAGTGTCTTGACCTCTACATGGGGCTAGTTGGCGGGATCCCCGATGCTGAAACGAATAATTATCACCTTGGCCTTTGAGGTGGTGGAGCACAATCTACTATCTAATTTCCTAAGCTCACTCACTTACCTCGGCAGCTATTGGCTGGAGAATGATGACGTTGCGCGCCAGCCGTCGTTCGCAAATTAACAGTGACCAGAGATGTCTTTAGAAGAAATTCAAAGTTATGTCCACAAATTAATAGCTAAGCATCTGCTACAAAATTAAATGCCGTAATACATTCGTTAAGTTTGCTTTTCGTAACATTTCATAGTTTAAAAAAAGTCGATAAACTTTAGTGCTGAATAAACGTGGAACTGTTTTTTATTAACATTTCGCTAATGACAGCAAAATAAAAAAAATTAAGTTACCCATGGTCTACGCTGTAATCACGGATGCCAATTGTCAATACCGTTCAGGATAAATTTCAATTTAATTAAAACTTTCGCTAATGTTGTTGTTTGAACAAAGTTTATACATTACAGTTTATTTGCTTTTTACGTATTGTACTGACCACTTTCGTTAACGGTATTTATTCTTATTCGCTGTACGTGAGTTATTAGGTTATTTAAAGTGGAAATCAAGCCAAATATATTGCGGAATCGAGTGTTCTGGCTATTCATTTCTTCGGAGTTGCTCAACTATTTAATAATCTGGACTCTGTATTATTTTATCTGGCCGTTACAGACATTATGCCCAAAGATTACATTATGAATGTTTGTCCAGCCTCAATAAAAAAAACCTGATTCTTTCGAAGCAATTGCGCTCTCCATTTAAACAGAAATTCGTTAAATTTTGCAGAGTGAACTTTTAGGGTCAAATACAAGTCAAGGGGTTGTATTTCAGCAAGTTAGTCTGCAAACTACGACCTTTGAAACAATTATACCATAGCACGGCCGTCTCTGTCGTGTTTAATACGTCTGTTAATACTTCAGAGTTCTTCAAGCTCAAGAGATCTTATTCACCCTAAGGGTGAATTACAGATCAAGTTCGTATTTGGTAGCAGGAGGGAAAGCATAAGTGCGATTTTAAATGAATTGGGTTGGGGAGACCTGGAACGCCCTCGGTGTTCCAGGTCTTCCCAACGTTAGAGCAAGGAAAACGTTCTGAGCAAGCAACGGTAAGGAGATCAGCAAATATCTTTATTCACCTAGAATAATTTCGTGGGAACCATTCAAAATCAGAATGGCCGAACCGGGAATCGTATCTGGCTGTTCCCTAATGCCGCTCCACAACGCTAACCATTCACCCACCAGGCTAGGTATTTGAAATAACTAAACGGTATATAACACCTGAAAAGTTCAGGAGAGCTTCACACTCTTCTCCGAATAACTTTCCAATTCTTTAATGCCATCCGCTTACAAGGTTTCATCTAGGTTTTCTAAAAAGGAGACGACAGTATAAATAACATCTTAATTTGACTGAAAATGTATGGAAGTAGGTGTTTTGGATAGAGTCTGATGATGATGATAGTGTTTTCGGTACCAACAGGATCCCACATTCATGAACTTCAGTCATGAAAGACTCGTGGTTGAGAGTATTGCACTGATGAAAAAGCAATATGTTTGACAGTCTAATATTTCTCTTAGACACTTGCAGTTGCGGTTACGCAATCCAACCCTTTCGTAGCCGCTTAGTATAAACCTGTAATTATACCGGGCATGAAGTTTAAACGTGAATACCAAACCACCGAAGCGTTCTGGCGTACTTCACATTACGCAGTAAGCTGTGTCAGAAGTGAAGGTTGGGTTAAGGACCTATGAAATTCCCAGCCGAGATAGGGATTTGAACCCGAGGCGGAGTATTTTTGCCATGTTAACCGTACTATCAGCTCAACGTGTTTGTGTTTCTTCTGATATATACATTTTATGTTCATTTTTATCTCTCTTGTAATAACGATACAAGACGTACACAACATTTAATCAAAATCACCAATGCCCTAAGGCGGGCATGAACCAGGCATGCTACCCTTGTATGCTGTTGAAGTTTGGGTGAGTCTGTTAAACGCAAAGCCCCGAAATGGTTTCCAGTTGGACCTTTTATGGATTTTCATACATTTTTAAATTAACTCTTAGCAGCGACGCTGTAATATATTGAAGACAAAACCTACTTAACTCCGTCTCTCAACAAAGCCTGAATAGCTATACTGGCGCCAAAACAGAAATGGTTCGGATTACACGTTAAACAGCCACAACAGAGGCAGAATCCGAGGCAAATCGAAACTCTGGCAACAGAATTAATTTCAGGACTCGGATTGTTGTGCATGAAGAAATTCGTAACTGTCACCTTACATCGTGTCATGAATCACACCTCTCTGTTGTTCGATGATCTCCGCTAGAAGTTCTGGTATCTGAGTAGCAATCGCTCATCATAAAACGCTCCGTGATGTACAATTCTTGATGAACTTGTAATTACCGATAATAGCGCTAGTCTGAAACGCTTAATGATGGAGCCAGGTCCCATCCATAGTCGCAATAATATTATATGGAACAACTTCAAAGAAGGATATATTTTCTAAAGATACACGCCTCATTACTGTTTGTTAAACGTTTTGACAAAGTAAAAACCTTGTGACACACAACAATAGACGTTGTAAGCCATCCATAAAGATAATCAGGTGACCGGTAATTGCTTTCGTTCTCACACTGGCTCTGTGTGCACTCGAAAAGATACAGTGCCCTAATACCCGTGTTTGTTAAAATGTGTTTGCTAGCAGGTCCTATGTGTCTAGGCATTGTTGCGCATAAGGCATTCCATTCACTATACGCTGCAAATGCTACTTTTCTCGCAATATGCAAGACTAGTTATGAGGAACTGCAAAATCACAGAAAATCAGACTGTATATTCAAATGTCTTGCTATATTTCCGTATCTAGTTACATAGATAACACTTCAACACGCACAGCCGTATTTTGCCGCTATAAAAGTGTCTGATCTATACATATATATATATATTTGCTTACGGCTTTACGTCTCGTCGACTTCGAGGTCATTAGAGGCTGGAGAGCACTGGACGGCAAGAACGAGAAGGAATTTAGCCATGGTCTTTTGAAGGAAGCATCCCGGCATTTCGGGAGTGATTTGGGGAAACCATGGAAACCCAAATCTGCATGCCCGGACCGGGATTCAAACCCATGTCCTCTCGAATGTGAGGCCAGAGCGTTCACCCACCACGCTTGGTGTGTCGGGTGTAAAAGCGACGCAAACCGCAGCATGCATCCATTGGGACAGTGGATGCCTGTGGATCTGAGGTGTATTGTCCATCCCGGTCGCAGAGCGCTTGCATCCACGAGAAAACACGCCGCTATTGAGGATAAAGGAATAACATTCACATAAACTTAATTATTTCGTGAACTCATGCCATTTGTTGCTAAATGATAAGTGGAAAATTTCCTATCCAAAAAATGGAAATACGATATAATTGACGTGGAAACACTCTTTTTCATACCGACAGGGGTTTGAAATCACAATGACCGGACTGCAAAGCTTGAAAATTTGTGTTCTTTGAGCCGTCAGTTAATTACGTGTGGTGAAATAGGGAGGTGTTCGGCGAGATCGCACCAAGGGGGGCAGGGGTTGACAGAAATATAACGTCAACTTTTTAATTCCTGGAAGAGCTAAAAAAAAAAAAAAAAAAGAAGTCCACAAAATACGGCAATCCCGACGTTACGGGGGATGGGGGGGCTAACCGCTCATGAGAAGAGGAGAGCACAAAAAAGGTCTCCAAAACTTATGAGGTCGTCACCCAGAGGGAGGGGTTCCCTCAAGATCTCACCAAATCTTTGCAATTTATGAATTGTTATAGGGGAAGGGCCAACACGTACCAAGCAACACCTGTTAGCAGCAAATAACAGAGTCCAGGAAGCAATATACACTGAAGAGCCAAAGAAACTGATACACCAGCCTAATATCGTGTAGGACCCACGCGAGCACGCAGAAGTGCCGCAACATGGCGTGGCGTGGCATGGACTCGACTCGACTAATGTCTGAAGGAGTGCTGGAGGGAATTAACACCGTGCATCCTGCAGGGGTGTCCATAAATCCGTAAGAGTACGAAGGGTTGGAGATCTCTTCTGAACGGCACGTTGCAAGGCAACCCAGATATGCTCAATAATGTTCATGCCTAAGGGGTTTGGTGGCCAGCGGAGATGTTTAAACTCAGGAGAGTGTTCCTGGAGCCACTCTGTAGCAATTCTGGACATGTGGGGTGTCGCATTGTGATGCTGGAATTGCCCAAGGACGTCGGAATGCACAATGGACACGAATGGATGTAGATGATCAGCCAGGATGCTTACGTACGTGTCACCTGTCAGGGTCGTATCTGGACGTATCACAGGCCCCAAATCACTCAAACTGCACACGCCCCACACCATTACAGAGCCTCCACCAGCTTGAACAGTCCCTTGCTGACATGCAGGATCCGTAAATTCACGAGGTTGCCTCCATACCCGTACACGTCCATCCGCTCGATACAATTTGAAACGATACTCGTCAGACCAGGCAACATGTTTCCAGTCATCAACAGTCCAATGTCGGTGTTGGCGGGCCCAGGTGAGGCGTAAAGCTTTGTGTCGTGCACTCAGCAAGGATACACGAGTGGGGCTTCGGCTCCGAAAGCCCATATCGATGATGTTTCGTTGAATGGTTTGCACACTAAGACTGGATGGCCGGGTATTGAAATCCGCAGCAATTTGCATTGAACGATTCTCTTCAGTCGTCGTTGATCCCGTTCTTGCAGGATCTTTTTCCGGCCGCAGTGATGTCTTAGATTTGATGTTTTATCGGATTCCCGATATTCACGATGCACTCGTGAAATGGTCGTACGCGAAAATCCCCACTTTATCGCTACCTCGGTGATGCTTTGCCCCATCTCACGTGCGCCGACTATAACACCACGTTCAAACTCCCTTAAATTGTGATAACCTGCCATTGTAGCAGCAGTAACCGATCTAAGGCCTGCGCCAGATACCTGTTGTCTTATATAGGCTTTGCCGACCGCAACTCCGTACTCGTAGTGTTTAAATATCTCTGTGTATACTAGTTTCTTTGGCTCTGCAGTGTATCTTGTCATTGTGTTCTCAAACTCAGGTTAAACAAGCAATTTGTTTCCAACTCCGCAGCCACCGGGTAGTCTCTAATTAGCATAACAATAGGCCATCTAGTACCCCAAAGCGAGCTTGCCTTATTTGCATAGCAAAAGGACACCTAATATGCATATCCTTCGTGTCTGAGAACCATCCTTTCTACTCTACTAACCACTAACTACCGTTTTGGGGATTAGATAATTTGGTGACAGTTGGATTCTTCGAGGCCAATAAATTGGTTGCATTGCTAGTCTCGCCTTCCTTTATGGAGTTAGAACTTGAAACCATTTCTAACCTTCGGTCTATAGCCGCAATATATAGCGGTGGTGGCAGTTAGCCCCAAAGAGCATAACGGTAAGGTTCAAGCGGATGAACAGAAGAGGATTCTTGGAGGAGAGTTGAATTCGTCAGGTCAGTTCGTCTGCTGACATTACATATCCGCAAACACCCAATAGTCTTGCCCAAAAGGCAATTTGGCGCCATCGTGGTATTTTGGGTGAGTAGCAATGTTCTTGGGCGGGGGGTGGCAGACAGAACAAGTGGCTGGATCAACACATGGTTTGCGTGCACGGACAGCGATGCAAGCGCTGCGTCAGCACGCGGCTGGAGGCATCGTACGCCAGAGACAACACACGAGCGACGGCGGAGACAGCAGCAGACAACAAACACCAGCGCTGAATCAACATGCGGAGACCACCAGCCAGTCAACGACGCAGACAACTATTGCGGCGACGACAAGAACAAGGCTTTAGGGGTGAGTAGACGTCAAATTATTCTTATCGGGAACTGAACGCAAAGATCTCGGGCTTGGAGATGCGGGTGAGCGGAGTTGTAATGTTGAGTTAAGAGGAATAGCTTGTCGCTAGTAAATGCATATTTTCCACCAGATATATCTTTAAGTATGGTAAATATATATTTTAAGAGGTCATAGAATTGTTGGTGTTTACAAAAATGTTGAAGGTTTCTAGGTAAGTCATTTAATCTGTAAGCCAGGTATTAATGTTAAGAAACATTCAGATACTACCGAGTGGAGTAGGACATTTCAAAGGAGGCTGCTCAGCAAATACAGGTCAAATTAGTAATGGGTGAACTCAAGAAGTATGCAAAAGACCATTATCTGTGGGTACCGGGGAATAAAAATGAAACCGGTCGGGCACCGTGGAAGGTAAGAGCTGGATGAAAGCTAACAGTTTAAAGTGAAGCGACATATTCTACAGGAAAGGCGGCAATGAAACCGACCAATCAAGACCCAATAAGGAAATGTGTGAGGAATTTTGCAATTTGGGAGGCCAGAATTGCTTAAATTACTTACAGATATAAGATAACCTGGGGATGATGCAGGCGCTCCATTCCACCCATTTCATTTAAGTAGTGCCGGGAGCTTTATACCGGGATGAGCAGAATTGGGGAGGGTTATTAGAGCTACAAGCTTGGATTAATGTTAGCTAAAAAAAAAAAAGGACTGATATCTCTTGGCGGGTGTTGCTGCGAGGTGCTTCATTGTTGGGAAACTGTCTGCAGGATGGAAAAAGTACAGCCACTAATCTCCAAGTTACCGGTCTATATCGGGAGAAATTAAAATATTAAGGATCTCTACTGCTAGAATATTAGAAGCTGCATGATGTTCAAAGCAACCGTGCAGGTGGTTCCTCATTTGAACAGAGCTTACAGGAGGATATTAGGATTAGATTTTCTATGTGATGCACTCATAGACGTGCGAAACGTGCAGTTGTTTATAGGACCACGCAAGTGGACACTTTCAGCTAACGTTCAAATACTTCTCAAGTGTCCAGGTTGGGTGCAGACGTGCTTCCCTCTGTTAAATGGACATCAAAGTCAATCGCACGCCCTAAAATTGCACAGTATATTCTAAAATCGTCCGCGAAAATTATTCAAGTACCTCGAGTGCGAATGTTTGCTAAAGATTCAATTGTTTTAACTGATAGGTACGCTTGGTGACACGGGATGGTTGTACTAAAAAAGAGTATGTATAAAACGAAGTATTTGCTGTAGCAAATTAGTAAACAGTGTGTAATCAAACGCGAGGTCTCAAGTTATACACGGATTAAATGTTAAATTAATATATGGAAGACATAACAAAGGGAAATTACCTAAGTTAGTTAAATATTTAAAACTGTGTACTATGTATAAGATACAAAAAGAGATCAAAATTTCAATCTGAAGATGGACAGGTGAGTTAGAAGCAAATAATACGATGTACAATTTCAAATTAGCATTTCATCAGAAGCGGGGGACGTAATCTATAAAAGGGTATCGGTAAATCAAACAGTGCTTATCTTATATTACAAAAGGGAAAATGTTTGTGCCTATAGTAGATGAATCTTTAAGGGAATGAATGTATCCGGAAGCAAAGACAATCGAATTGTCAGTACCAAGTTAACAGTAACGCACGATTATTCGATGCATATTCTGTAATAACGAGCTGTAGATGGAGGGGATATGAGGTAAATTCTTCAAGCGTGAGTAAAGTGACACTATTTCGTTCATACCAATTGTAAGAATCTAAGTGTGGCCATGAATTGCTTGCAGAGACATTGTTATTAATTCTGCCGCAAAATTCAAGATTTTGAGAATCTGCTTACACGAGGTGACGAACTGTTGGCTTCATATTTAGAAGAGAGAGTGAACCCCATGTAAACTGTTACTCAATTTTCTCCGGCTAACTCGATGTCATAGAACCCATATTGAGGTCCACCTCTCCCGTATGTCACAATTATGTATTAAGTCTAGGTACTGACGGAAAGTTATGACGAGCAAACGGCCAGACCACGGGCATTGATCTGCCGCGTCAACTGGTGAAACGCAGAGAGATAGGCACAGCGGTTCGTAAGACATAAGTATCGCTAACAGAACTGTTAATAATTTTAGTGTGGAACCAATTTAGTAATAAGAACGGGAATTAATCAGTTGCTCAATAAAATATATCAGCGAGGTCTAACAGTATGTTTCTTTTGCACAAAACATATTTCTGTTCATGAGACTTATAAGTAATACACAAGTTTAGTCACTTCAAGAAATGCAATTGAAGAATGGTGTTGTTATTACTTAGGAGTGAACATTATTAGACTTATCATAAAAGTATGATTTCGAGGCATAAAAAAAATAAATACAAAAGTAGGCAATTGCAGACACTGTGGAACATATCGTCAATTGAAATTCGCTTCTTGATGATTAGCTAAAACATTTACGAATAAAACAAATGAGACTGAAGGATATTGAGTGCCAATGCGGCTGTAATCGGGGGAGTATTTGTGAACCAAATTCAGTATGCATACAAGTCACAGCAGTTAATTGTAGCGGTCCTTAACATGAGATCGGAGAGTAGGGGCTTCTACAAGTAATTAAGGGTTGATAACATTGAACATATGGATACAAAAATCCACATTCAAACAAGATGTCAAACCATTAGAGCTACCAGCGGGATAATAACAATCTTAGATTTAAGTATGATTGTATTTATTGTAAACGGTTTATAAAGAAAATATTCAGGCCAACTGGCACAAAATACTGATCATATGACGGTAAAAAACGCTACGCAAATAGTGGTAATCATACAGAACTCAAATGAAACGGCATATGTCGGGGATGACCAAGAGCATAACTCATCTACTTATTATGTTTACTTAATGTCAGTTATATACTTGATTTATTGTTCCTATTTTAAAAGAATCTAATTGACTTTGTTTATCTTCACATTTGTTCAACAAGAATCGAGAATTAAATACAGGGCGTTCGCCGGGAAACGCAACCCACTGTTAGCGCTACAAGGAAGAAACTGCTCCCGGCGAGCGAGCGCTCAGTTTCCGGCATTGTTCGACCGTCGGCCGCGGACTATTTCATAATAATTACGCTTCATAAACTTCATAAACTTGTGTGCTAAGCATTTAAATGTGACGTAATTCATTAGCTTACCTTATAAAAGATGCTGGAAGTGTTGACCCTCTTGTGTAATGCACATTTCACATCTTCTGAACATATTTCGAGACACACGCTGCCCTAACTGACTTAATGATTTTTTGGGTGACTGTTCTAGTCGAAAAGCGATATCGTCAATTTTCTCCTCTGTGAGAATACGGTTGACCGACAGTCTCTTTTTGTTAAAAAATGAACCCGTTTCTCTTACTTTTTTAACCAGACGCAGAATTGTTGATTTAGCTGGCAGTAAAGCGCCAGGAAATTCGCGACGAAATTTACTGCGACACTTTTTAAACGACTTCTTCTTCACATATGTATCGTAGAGAAATATTCTTTGTTGCAAACTGTAACGTACCATAATTTTACTCACACTCAAACACGGTACAGATTAATAAGAGTATGAATCCCCAAACCAGCCAAACCGCAAAGAAACGTTTATTCACAACACTGATTAATAAGAGACTGAAGTCACAAACTATCTACAATGCAAAGAAACCGTTCTTAACAATGTAAGGGTCACTGCACTGCACTGTTGGGGCAGCGGAGGTGTTAAACAGTGCGGTGATTCACGGTGCCGTGTGGCGGAAACTGCTGGCGTGACTGACCGAGCAAGTTGCCGACGGCAACAGACTGGGAGGGTAGCGTTTTCCGGCGAACGCCCTGTATTTAACCATGTTGTAATACCCATGTAAGCTGCAAAGGTGAATCCAACTCTGTCGCATTTTGTATTTTCCGGCGTCATGGAAAACTCCTTTCCTCAGAAGGGAGGGGGGGAGGGAGGTGAGAGTGAGGGGCTACTTTGAAGACCATTACTATTTGAGGATTCGGTCGTAGAGTTACTGGCAATCACTGATCACTGACCCGCTGAGCGCCCCACGTGTAGGAATTTGCTCATCTTGCAGTCAACAACTTATTGTTCACAGTTCAGTCCGCTTAGGTAAGCCAAGGCGGCCTAGCAAGTACAAGTCTTTTACTGTCTGGCAGTCGTTGAGAGCAGTTGACCACACTTCGATAGCCGACTGTTAAGAGACTGGCACTCTCCCATTCACTTCCCATCCGAGGCGACTATCTGCCTACAGTTAACTATTCCAGTTTGCATTGGGAGAACCACTAACTTAGATAATTTGGCGACAGTTGGAATCCACTTTGCGGCAAGCTATCACCTGTATTACTCAGTCTTCGAAGCCAATAAACTGATTCCATTGCTACTCTCGCCTTCCTTCATGTAGTTAGTGCTTGAATCTATCTCTAATCTTCGGTCTGTGTCCGCAATCCACAGTGGTAAGGATGTAGCAGAGTTTGCCTGAAGAACAGAAGAGGACGCTTGGAGCAGAGCTCGAATTCCATCAGGTCAGTTCGTCGGCTCACAGTACACATCCACACACGCCACTCTGACAATACTGTTACAAGGATACGGTAGAAATATCTATAGAATACTTGTTAGGACTTCTAAGTTATGGGAGATCATTTACAGACAGAAATAACTAGAAAAACAAAAGTCGTTCAAACAGAGACTTCACGTTTAGTGACAGACTGTTCACCACTTTATCACGTTCATGATGCAAACACTCGCTTGACGGGCCGAATGTGATCATATAAGAATCAGTCCTTTGGCTGTGTAACAGTTGATTGTTTGTTTTGTTATAATATATTTCGAAAAAGTGTTATTGCTCAACTATTAAGGAAAAGATGTAGAGTATGTTGGCTCTCCATTTCAAAGATGGAAAAATTAGAGAAAGCTGTTAAAAAATCTAAGAAAGTCAACACGTGCTACCTATATTGGAAAAATAAGGCAAGACTTTGTTTGTATAGCATTGAAGCTTTAACTAACTTCAATATCTATATAAATATTATTTTCAACTATTAGAATGAAGTTTTTTTGATATGAAATAAAAAGAAGAATGTAAACTAGTATACGAATTAGTTTTCGCTTCACCCTGTGCAAAATTGCATTTGATTAATTTTTAAATAAATTTTGTTCTAGAAATTACCTTAAAAACTGATCGCCAGATAGTCGAACATCTTGTGACTTACATGTGGATGACGCCAGCGTGAACCGTGTTCTTATTACTATTAAGTTAATAAACCAAGTGATTAGCGTATAACGGGAAGTTTGAACAAATATCAAACCAATGGGATGACTTGTGGATCGCAGTCAAAATACGTACTTTCGGCGCAATGTTTTAGAACGAGAAATCACTGAGTTTGGTGGGTGAGCAGGTAACGCTCTGGTCTCAAATTCGGGAGGACGCGGATTCGAATCCTCGTCAGGGCATCCTGATTTGGATTTCCATGGTTTCCTCAAATCACTCCAAGCGAATGCCGGTATGCTTCCTTCAGAAGGCCGTGGCCTAATTCCATCCCGTTCCTTGTCCCCATTCCTTTCCCGTCTCTAATGACCTCGATGACGACCATAAGCAAAAGAAAAAAAATAAGCCAGAAAACTTCCTTTCACTTAGAATTTGGACTTTATTGAAGACTTAGGTATGTAAAATAGACAGGAGAGACACTGGTATAGCAAAATGCCTTCAAAACTTTTTTTTTATTTATTATTTTCCCCACGCAGTTACGCACCAGAGTGTAAAGTGTAGGGAACCCTCTGACACCCATGACATTGTATTAATACATGGTTTGAATTTCACGAGTTTAAAATTTATTTGCAAGGTCCATTAATTTGTTTTCGTTCTGTGACATTGTGACAACACTGTCGTTACTGCAGAACTTGCATATAGACGCTTTACTTCTTTACAATGTCGATTGTAATAGTTTGTGTTACATGGTTCGCCCGTATGACGTCAACCAGTCGGCTAGCAATTCAGCGATATATTACTTCCTTTATAGCCTACAGTAAAACAGTTACTATTCAGCGCAATTCCGTAACTTCCCTGGCAAACCATAAACTATTTAACGTACGGCAACCGGAATTTACCGTCACTTGTATCTATCAAGTCTTTAGACATATCGTTTATATGTACTTCACAATGTCTTCCTAACGTCGGAAAAAGAGGCAGAGTTGATATTAATATGGTATTAGTCGTTTTGGGGGTTTCTTGTTTCGGTAAATTCGAAATATATAATTGAAGGCAATTTATTGTCAGTGTGTTTCATATATTCAGACATCATCTGTTGTTTGAGGGGATAGATAAAATGGTAGGCCTTCATTATTTTCTTGATGCATTCAGCGAAGCTTTCCACGTAGCCAATTGCAATTGTTATGAAATTTAAAATCGTCTACAGGGATAATTGTCGCTGTAACATGAAGTGGAGCTATCATGTCTGTTTGCTTCTTCTGCTATTTAGTGGCTTCAGTTTTTAAACTGTTTTTGTCATTTTAACTAATATACACTTATGTGATAACAGCTTAATCATAAAAAGTTACTGATATGAGATTTTGGAGTGGCATTTTGACATTGTTTTTAGTTAGTAAGATATATTCTAATTAAAACGAAAAGCGACAGTATAGACAGCTTTTGAAACATCTCTTGAGACGTCTATCTTTCGTTCTCGAATGGTTCTGTAACAACCGGCAACTAAACATGGACTAGATAGTCCACTAAAGTTCCAGCGTATAAAATATTTCTTTGGAAATAAGCCTATATTTTTACTTGTAAATTTAAATGAAGCGTTTTCCATAATCATACGCCGTAAATGTTAGAGACTATTCAGCATATAGAAATTACTGTAGTAACAATTGATTTATTTCTGTGGTGCTCGCCTGTTCAGCTTATTATCTGAAAGCATATAGACAGCAGATTGTCAGAAGATACGTTGGAAGTTATTACAATACATTCCGTGTATCAAAACAGCAACCTATATAAAATTAAATGTTATTGCCATATATCACACATGTTAATTGGAAGCATTAAAAAATCTAAGTGATGTAAAAACTTTAGTTTTTATGAAGGCCGATATCAATGTTTTTTCCTAATTACGAAACAACAATAATAAACTTTCAGAAAACATTTAATTTCCACAAAATGACGAAATTAGTGCTTTTTCACAAATATGCTCCGTCGGACACTGGGTAGCAATTAGACCCCGGACCCCATCTGGGCATCTGAATTTCTGTTTTCAATAGTTTCCCAAAATCACCTCAGTATAAACATTTGGATGATTGGTTCGTAAAGACTATAGTCGAAACCATTTCTATTTTTGGTCAGTGAACCTGCCCATCTTTAAACAACTAGCTGCCTACGAGACACAAAACCATAAAACTTCTGATTGATTTTTATGCTTTTTAATCCACTATCTAGGCTTCTTTGGCACATTTTATTCAGACTATTCATTGGTTCATAAATGTACGTTTTGAATAGAAATAAAATTTAATACTGCATTATATGGTAATTCTCAAATATTGGCCGCCTCCTTTTTTTCTTATGGCTTTACGCCACGCCGACGTCGAGGTCAATAGAGGCGGGAAAGGAATGTGGCCAAGGAACGGGAATAAATTTGGCCATGGCCTTTCAAGGAAGCATCCCGGCATTTGCCTGGAGTGATTTGGAGAAACCATGGAAAATCCAAATCTGGATGCCCGGACGGAGATTCGAATCCGCGTTCTCCCGAAAGAGGCGTCAGGGCGTTACCGCTCACCCACGACGCTCGGTCCTCCTTTTGTATTTTAAAAGATTTGTTTACGTAGTTTAGGTGAATACTCAGATTCGTGTTACTGGCTACATTAGCTACATAATGCCAAACAATTTGTGCATTCTGTATTGCGTTATTGGTTTTAAATAGCCATCATATATTTTTACGAAGTCACTTGACTAAATAAGAGAGATAATGACCGACATTAACTGCGAAGGTATGATAGAAGTGGAGGAAGCAATGTATTTGCCCGATAACAGCTGAATTGTTGATTGCTACAAAGCACGTAATGCTGACTGTAAATACATATCTGGTTTTGAGATAGAGCAGAAACAAATCAAACTTTTATTTTAATGAAAAAAATCCAATTACGACTAAAAATACACAATCACATCCAAATTACGTTTTGCTCGCAGGATAGTGTGAAAACTCGGTGCATTTTCTAACGCATAACATGCTACTGGCAAAATGTTTAAATAAGACTACTTACTGTAGTAAGGTTTCGGCATTCCCGAGTGGAAGTCCCGGGCGCACGGAGTAGGGTTGTTACTGGTTCTGGATACCCAGTGGTGTTAACGAGGAACCGGAACACACTCCCGCTAGGCAACACGCCTTCACGAGACGCTCCAAGCGTTTCGTACATTACATGGCGTCAAGACGGAAGGCGTCGAGACGGCGGTCGCTCTCGGATCAAGTTGAGGAAAACGAAGAAAACTCGGGGTCACCTTCCGGCTTCGAGATGGAATGTTCGGAATGCTCGTACTCCTCAGGTTCAGAATCTCATCATAAAACTCATTCAGCCTCGTGCCAGAAGAATGACAGAATACAAGAATTCCTTAAAAGGCCGAAGGTTTCCCCAGCTTGTCGCAGGCAGCCAACGGCCTCCAGGCTGCAAAGGAAAGAAAAAGCGAAATGGAAACCCGCAGCAACATATCAAAATTAGCAGAAAGTGTTATCAAATAGAAACCAGCAACAGATACGCCCCCTTGAAGACATCGAGCATCCAGACCAGGCAGCAGCTAACTCACAACATTCAACTGAAAATTCAAAGCAAATGAGACATAATGAAAATAACTCCACTGCAGCAGCTGACCCAGCACCGAAAAGGGAGCGAATCCCTCCAATGGTGATAAATGAAGTTGGGAACTACTGAGAGTTGAATCAAGCCCTAAGTAGCCCCCTAACAGGACGCTTGAAGTTGGTATACAGTGGAGGACATCTAAAATAATTCGTTGACAATACGTTGGATCACCAAACTTTACTAGCATTTTTTAACTAACATAAACTAGACCACTTCAGTCATCAAATGCCTGACGAGAGACCACTGAAGGAGGTTATCAAAGGACTTTCACCCTCATTTACAACAGTCTGCATTCAAGAAGACTTTACTTCCAAGGGATTTGTATTTATGTCCGTTCACCAATTTAAATAGAGGAATCAAGAAACTAGAGAGCTAATTCCACTTGTTACCTTTGCAGTGACTTAGAAACCTGTTGCAGAGTCAGACGCGTTCTATAATATAAGGTGAGCAAATATAATGTTTGCACAATTCTGTATACTAGAGTTACTGTGCAGGCCTCTTCTGAAGTAAGAACTGCACCATTCCAAACAGCCATAACGAGAAAAATTTATTTTAGCGTTCTGGCCTCGCATTCGGGAGGACGGCGGTTCGAATCCCCGTCCGGGCATCCAGATTTGGGTTTTCCATGGTTTCCCCAAATCACTCCAGCAAATGCTGGGATGCTTCCTTCAAAAGGCCATGGCCAAATTCCTTCCCATTCCTTGCCCCCATCCTTTCCCGTCTCTAAAGACCTCGCTTTTAAGAGACGTTAAGCAGTTAAAAAATTTATCAACTTATCAACTCTAAAGGTGATCATGCAGCCTCCTGGAGAGGTTTCCCCGTTTATCAGAAGATAGCAAAGCCGTCGAAGTCAAATCAGAAAGTCGACGAAGCCCAAAATATCCTTAATATCCGGCGTAGCAAAAGAAATTGAGTCGCAGAGCCAAAGCAATAATCAAACCAGAACAGAACAGAAACGCGACTCACAAAAAATGAAAACAGAAGGAT
The DNA here is from genome assembly GCA_031002005.1 of Vandiemenella viatica. NCBI lineage: Eukaryota > Metazoa > Arthropoda > Insecta > Orthoptera > Morabidae > Vandiemenella > Vandiemenella viatica. The sequence continues at coordinate 203,280,097 of CM061921.1, read as the reverse complement.
ACCACTTCTTCGCTGACACGCTGAAAGATTTCAGGAAAAAACACGAATAGACAATTAGATTAAGAAGAATAAGAGGATTCACATAGCCTAGTTGACTTCCTCGATATAAAGAAATTTCTTAATACAATGAGACAATCATGAAAACAGTGAATAGTGCCAAAGACAAGTTCACTAAACTTTTTGCGTTTATGGTGTCATGGCTATGTTAAAATAATGGCTAGAACCCCCGACCCCCAGAGCGACCTATGCATTGCTTTATGGAACGGGGATGGAATTAAAAACAAAAGGTAAAAGTGCTAGATTTCTCGAATCGTCACAACATTAACGTAATTATGCTGTCAGAAACACACCTTAAACCCAAGGACACCTTTCGACTAACAGGCTTCGAAATATACCGATCAGACAGAATAGGTCAACGAGGCGGAGGGACAGTCATCGCAGTCAGGAACTCCCTGACGCACGCAGTCATCCAATCTATCAACTTGTTGGAACTGGAAGCTACGGCTGTTAAAGTTCAGAACAAAGGAGGACACATAATCCTATCATCAGCCTACCTACCACCGAAGAGAGCCTTAATCGAACACAACTTCTGTCTATCGAAATGGGACAAGATTTTAATAGGAGGTGATTTAAACGGTAAGCATACCACGTGGAGCTCCCATACTTCAAACGCCAAAGGAGAGCTACTAATCCAACTATCTTAAAGGAAGAACATACAGATCTACGGACCCACTGAGGCTACATACATTCCAAACCGCGGCAACGCCCTGCCTTACGTCCTCGACATTGTCGTGGCCAAAAACGTCATCCGCGACATACATCTCCAAACAATGAAGGACCTATCGTTAGAACACAACCCTATCGTGATACAACGCAAAAATTTCACTCTACCCATATCAACAATAGATAAATGAAAGAAACAAACTGGAATTATTTCTCCAGATAGATTCGCAACAAAATAAATACCACCGTCAATTATTCGACGCCTGACCGCATCGAGAAGGCCATTAACCACTTCAACAACACGGGCAAGGAAGCCGCAAGGAAAGTGTCAGCCACCACCACCATCATAAATAACAACTTCCATCATGGACTACCAGCCTTACTCGAAGATCTCAGATATTTAAGGAATCGATATAGGACTCTCTGGCAACGCTTCCATGACAATGCCCACCACCGTACAATCCGGTACTTCTCTCGACAGCTGACTGCGCGCCTAAAGGAAAGAAGAACGGAAAGGTTGGAGGACAAAATATCCCTCTTGCTAGAAAATAGGGAAGCCCGGGATTTAATCCACGATTTAAAGGAGCCAAAGGAAGCCAAATCACCAATAATGCGCCCCGCAGATACTCGCTTTTTGCCATTGGAGAAAGCTGAAATTCTGGCAGAGCACTTCTCCATCCAACACACGGTAGCGGACTATCCTCTAACTCCAGCGGAAGAGCAGGAGGAGGCCGCAACTGTTTGACGAGTAGAAGAAAGACCAAGCAGATCCCCTTTTGACCAGCCAGAGCTAACAATATCCGGTAAAGAAGGTCAGTCATCAAAAAACTAATCACCAAAAAATTACCTGGAATAGATGACATGGGTAACATTCTTATTAAAACATACGATGGAAAGATCTTGTGCTTATGATTAAAATATTGAACGCATGTCTCCGCCAACATTTCTTTCCATCAGGATGGATGGCAGCCAAGGTCTCAGCTCTCCACAAAAGGGGTAAAGACAAATTGAACCCAAATAACTTTAGACTATTCAGCTTACTACCTGCTTCCTCCAAGTCGCTGGAAGGGATTCTGCTGAAGAGGATTAAAGCTATCCTAGATTATGAACACACGATCAGCCGCGAACAATTCGGTTTCCAAAACAGTGTAGATACCACCTGCCAATTAGTAAGGCTCACTGAACAAATCAGTAAAGGCTTCAATTGGAATAAGTCTATTTTTTTTTTTTTTTGTCGTCAGTCTTTCGACTGGTTTGATGCAATCCTCCATCCTTTCCTATCCTGTGCTAACCTCTTCATTTCTACATACCCCTTACAGCCCACATCATCAATTATCTGTTTTATATATTCTAATCTCTGTCTTCCTCTACAGTTCTTACCTTCGACTGTTCCCTCCATTAACAAGTTAACCAATCCGGTATGTCTCAAAATATGACCTACCAGCCTGTCTCTTCTTTCTGTAAGCTTCTTCCATAAACTTCTTTTCTCACCCATCATTTCCAAAACTCGTTCATTTCTTACTTTGTCTGTCCACTTGATTTTCAGCATTCTTCTGTAACACCACATTTCAAATGCTTCAATTTTCTTTCTTTCCGGTATTCCTAAAGTCCACGTTTCGCTACCATAAAGAGCTGTGCTCCACACAAAGAGTTTCAAAAAGTTCTTTCTAATTCCTAGATCAATATTTGAAACTAAAAGGTTTCTCTTTTTCATGAAAGCTCTTTTTGCTAGTGCTATTCTGCTTTTGACATCATTCTTGCTTCGGCCATCGGTTGTAATTTTACTTCCCAAGTAACAGAATTCGCTTACTTCTCCTATTGCATCCGATCCTATTTTTATATTTAATCTAGTATTGGTATCATTTCTGCTACATTTCATCACTTTTGTCTTGCTTTGATTTATATTCAGTCCAAAATCTTCCTTCAGTATTTCGTTCATGCTATTCAATAACTTCTCAATATCCTCAGCCCTCTCTGCTAACAAGACAATGTCATCAGCAAAACGTAGCATACTGATTTTTTCTCCCAGAAAACTTATGCCACATGGAAATTTTTCTTTGACTTTCTTCATTGCTGCCTCTACATACAAGTTGAATATTAACGGGGATAGACTACAACCTTGTCTCACACCCTTTTTAACTGATGCATGTCTCTCGTGATTCTCTACTTTTATTACCGCCACTTGATTCTTATATAGTTTATAGAGTATTCTTCTATCTCGATACTTTAGACCTGACTTCTTTAAAATTTTGAACATCTTGTCCCACCTAACATTATCAAACGCTTTTTCTAAATCAACAAATGCCATAAAAGTATCTTTGTTTTTCTTGAGCCGCCCTTCAAGTATTAATCTTAAAGACAGAATTGCTTCCCTTGTACCGCGATTTTTCCTAAACCCAAACTGATCTTCACCTACTATCTCTTCTACTACCCTTTCCATCCTTCTGTATATTATTCTGGTCAGTAATTTTGAAGCATGTGATGTTAGACTAATGGTGCGATAATTCTCACATTTGTCGGCTTGTGCTTTCTTTGGAAGTGTGAACATGATATTTTTATTAAAATCAGTTGGAATTTCTCCTGTTTCATAACTTTTGGATATCAGCTTGAATAATCTTTCGATTCCTTCCTCTCCTAGGGATTTAAGAAGTTCTGCAGGGATTTCATCAATTCCAACTGCCTTATTTGCTTTTAAGTCATTCAGAGCTTTATTAAATTCTGTCCTCAAAACAGGATCCCCTAAGTCATCAATGTCAACATCATCTTCCTTTTCCATTGCACTATTGTTCAAGTCGTCCCCATCATAAAGTTTCTCAATGTATTCTTTCCATCGGTTAGCTCTATCTTCTGAGCTTAAAAGAGGTTTCCCATCGGCAGCTTTAATGTTCATACCTCTTTTCTTCATTTCTCCAAAATTCTGTTTGATCTTTCTGTAGGCAACATCTACTTTACCTACGACCATTTCCTTTTCTACTTCTTCACACTTTTGTTGTAGCCATTTTTCTTTTGCTATTTTGCATTTCCTATTTATTTGATTTCTAAATTGCCTGTACTGCTCTCTTCCTGCTTCATCCTGAGCATTTTTGTACCTTCTCCTCTGATCCATCAGCTCCAAAATTTCTTCTGTGATCCAAGGTTTTCGGGCAGATTGTTCCCTAAAGCCTAATGTTTCTTTACCAGCTTTCATTATTTCGGTCTTTAATGCATTCCATTCGTCCTCGGTTGTGCTCCTTTCAGAGATACTTCTTAAACCAAGTCTACTATTAATGCAAATTTTTCTCTAGTGCTAGATTGTTTCAGTTTATTCACTTCCAGTTTGTTCTGCTTATACTGCTTCCTTATTCGCTTAAGTTTCAGCCTGCACTCCATTATTATCAAATTATGGTCAGAGTCTATGTCTGCTCCTGGGTACGCTTTACAATCTAGAACTTGATTCCTGAATCTCTGTTTGACCATGATATAATCTAGCTGATATCTGCCTGTATCCCCAGGACGTTTCCACGTGTAAATTCTTCTTGCATGGTTCTTAACAGTGTGTTTGCCACTACTAGCTTATATCTTTCACAAAATTCTAGCAACCTGCTTCCTCGTTCATTTCTTTCTCCTAGACCAAAACTTCCTACAGTATTCCCATCTTTTCCTTCTCCCACTATTGCATTCCAATCACCCATGACTATTAGATTTTCCTCCCCCTTCACATATTGAATTAATTCTTCAATTTCAGCGTATATTTTTTCTATTTCTTCGTCATCTTCCTGTGATGTTGGCATATACACTTGTACTAATGTGGTTGGGACGGGCTTAGTTTCTAACCTCATCAAAATAATCCTGTCACTAAACTGTTCATAATAACTCACACCGTTTCCCTACTTTCTTGTTCATTACAAATCCTACACCAGTGACTCCATTGACAGCATGTGTGCTAATTATCCTGTGTTCCCCAGACCAGAAATCCTGTGCGTCCTTCCATTTAATCTCACTAATCCCAATAACATCTAACTTAAGTTGTTCCATCTCCCTTTTTAAGTTTTCTAACCTACCTGCCCTATTCAGACTTCTAACATTCCACGCTCCGACTCGTAGAATGTTTCTATCCATTCTGATGACTCCTCCCTGAGCAGTCCCCACCCGGAGATCCGATTGGGGGACTATTTTACCTCCGGAATATTTTACCCAGGAAGAAGCCATCATGATATATGTAATTTGAGAGGAGTACATGTCCTCGGGATACCCTTTGGGTCTTTAATGCAGTGGTTTCCCGTTGCCTTCTGCATCCCATGCCGTTGATCATTCTGATTCATCCGCCTTTAGGGGCCGTTTCCAACCCCAAGGACAAGAGGGTGCCCTGAACCGCTCCCCGCTCTTCCGCCCTCCTTTCGGAGGCCGTTGGCAAGCAGTGGGTGATTCCTTATACCGGGAATCTTTCAGTCGCCAGAGCCTCGTCGGTGTAAACAGGGTGCACCACGTGAAGGAGAGGTTGACATTTGGTTGGAAAAGGCTAGTATAAGCCTCTCCCAAACCCTTACACCCCCACATAACCTATATTTGTATTAACGTCTCTGATCGATCGCTGTTAATTTTCGAGCGACTTGACGTCACTAGGTCCGACCGAATGTTCGGCTTCGGCAACCTTCGGCCAAAAAAAGCACCTTCGGCCGCACATTCGGCTTCGGCCAAATTCAGCGAATGTTTGGCCGAAGCCGAAGTTTTACATCCAGCCCCTGAAAATGAACCAACTTTCACGAATACCGTCAACGTAGCGCGCCAACAGACGATAGCAAAGATAAAGAACCATTTGGAAAACATCATAAAAATCAGTGGGAATATATTGTGAAACAGTGTTAAATACCAGAGCTTGATTAATTAAAAAAAAATCAGAGATCTTGTATGCGCCAAAGATTTTATAAAAGAAGTTTAAAAGTCTACTTTACGCGATATCGTAGAAAAAGTAGCGCCACCTTGGCCCGATAATCATCCGATTTCTTTGCGGATTAATGTATTACGTATGACCCTGTCATTGTAAACATGTTTCCGTACAACCTCGTTGAAGGAGAAGGACTTCGCAGACTAATTTTACTGATCCTCAAACTCGACCCTAGCGAGAGAATATTTAGAAAGTCTTTAATGCCAGCTACGTACGAAAAAGTAAACATGAAGTTGCATTGATTTTAAAAAGGCTGAATGGATCAGTTTACCACGATGATATGAAGTGATCAAGCAACACGTTTTTGAGTGTCACGGCACATGGCATTTCCAAAGGTTCCAAAAAAAAAAAATTAAATTGGCTGTTAGTGTGTTGGAAGATCATACAAAGGAATATATTGCACAAAAAATCACTGAAACTGTTACCAAATACAATTCAAAAAAATATCCTACGGGTGTATATAATAATACTTCAAACATGATGCACCATCCGCTATAGAAACTTCGTTTTTATTGGTTGTGTTGCTCACACTCTACAGCTCATGAATCACAAAGTAATTTTTAAAGATATTGCTATAATAGAAATAGTGCAAAAGTGTTGTAAAACGTAAGAAGAGTGAACAAGCCACTCGATGTTTAATTAATAGAACAGAAAATGCAGTAAATCTGTATATGTTAGAACGTGGTGGAATAGAAATTCTAACTGCAGAAGAATGGGTACAAATGAACAATTTTATAACTATGCTGAAGTGTATTTAGGAGCAACAACTAATATTTCTAGCGATTTATCAACAGTATCTTTAATTATATCAATCATTGACATCTTAAACACAAAACTTGCTAAGAAGGATGAATGCTGATCATATAATACTGCTCTAAAGCCGCTTGTGTGGGTCTGTTAACAGGAGATCTACTTTCGCAAGAAAAACCTTACGGTTGTTGATTGCCGCTCTAATCGATCCACGGTTTAAAATTAAGTATTTAACTAGCGACGAAATTGTAAATACGAAGACTGATATTTTTTCATTTCTACGTCAAACTGTGCACTGACAATAACAATAAAACGGGTCATTTGGAGCGATTAAATCTTATTTTATTAGTGCCGAAGTACCTTTGTTTTTGATTATATTTAGTACATTTTTAATTAATCTGTATACGTGAAACTACTTTAAAATATTGGTATTGATTTAGTTTTAAAACTGAAAATTAATATGTGATAATAATTTAGACAGCAGAATATCGTATTTTAAAGCTAGAATAATTTATGCTAGGTAAGAAGGTTGAAATTTATTTTTATTGTTGTTAAAAAACAATGGTATTACTATACATAAGCTACCATGTATTTGATTTACCAAAGCTAAAACTCCAAAACTTATTAATTTAATCCACGGGACAAATTATTCTGATTTGATTCGGGCTGTTACTGTTAAATTTTATAGTTTCTTTTTATTATTGCTAAATAAAAATATGCATTTATTTTTGCTAAATTGCATTACTCAGAACCTGGTTTGGTACTATTTTATTGTTTTATTTATTCTAATAAAATATAAAAACTTGGTTTATAATTATTGTAAAGGTGCAATTATATAAAAAAATACCACATATAAACAAAATAACAGTTCATTTTTGCATGTCATATATACTTCATGTTAGTGTTCTAAGATATATAATTATTTTTGAACCTTCGGCTTCGGCCGAAGGTTATCCCAAGAGCCGAACATTCGGCTTCGGCCAAAAAATGACCTTCGTCGGACACTAGACGTCACCGGTCTCATCCAATAGCTATAGAGATGAGTGAGCTTACGAATTATAGTACAGATATTCTTACCACAGACGACACACCTTTGTGAGTACGTTTTCTTTTTTTCAATACTTGATCTCACTCTCTGCTGATAATGTCATAAGCTTTTTTGGTCGCATTTATATCCAGAATTTATTCGCTTCAGACACAGTTTGTTAGTTAACCTGGACACGGAGTACATGCTGGCAGATATTCACATTCTTGGGGACTTCTGATGATATGAAAGTAATAATTAAAAAAAAAAGAACTTTTTAATAAAATCTAGGAAGGAACTGAAACCCTTTCCTGTCAAGATACTAAACAATGGCATGATGCATACTACCTTAATTTAAACAGGTGTTTGTTTTGTGTAAGTTACATGACGGATAATTTCTTAATTGGCTTTTCAAAGTGTTCCTGGGCTTCCCCCCTCCCCCACAAATCCCAAAAAAAAGTCTTCTCTCTCAATGTGATTGTATTGCATTGATGCCGACTCCCCGATTCTGTTAGAGGAAATTATACGCTGAAGTTTTGCAGATTTCAGTACCTACGGTATTTTGACAAAATAAATTGTCGTATAAAAATCATCATATATATATATATACGTCATTTATGATCACATAAGAGGGTAGATACAGCTAACACATACATATATTTGTAGAAATTGAAATTTCATTTTCTCCAATTCTATTTACATTTGAGGTTCAAATTGAATAGGTCCATAGAACTGTTATAGTTATATATAAAAATTGATTTTTAAAATAAAAATATTATTTAACAATATCTTAATATCCATCCAAATTGACAGTTAAAAATATGTTGTTATTAATGTCTTTATGACATAAATCATGATATTTGAAATTTAGCAGAAATGTTTTTTTTAAATATTGTTAACAATATCGAGGCAATTAGTTAAACCAATAATATAACAAATTTAACTCTATATTTTTGTTAATAACTTTTCGAGAAATTAAAATTCTTGCTTTTTTGTTTAAATATAAAGGCATATTTTTCATTCTGAAATGTTGCATAAATAATAATTAGGGGCTGTAGTAATTAGTATGTAAAATATGTCCTGAAAATTTGAAAAAGATCTATGCATGTGGTAAAAAGTTTCTTAAAATCAATTGATGAATTTGCTGTTTTGAGATATTTAAGGTTAAACATGTTATGGTACCTTCAAGTGCAGTAAAGATTTAAATGGTATTGCTTATCACGCTAATTCCCACACTGTCAAAATACTGAAATAATTTTTCACCAACATGAAGTCAAAAGTAAAAATTATTTTTGTGAATCGAAAGAAAAAAAAAATCATTTTTTGAAGCCTGATAACTGTATCTAACCCCTTAATAATAATGTTAGCTCTGGATTATATTTCTTTCAGTCTCAATTGTTGCAGTAAGTTTTAGTTTTATACCGGTCTTTGGTTTCTGTTGATTTCTGGAGGCTAACGAAATCGCCGCTGGCAGAGTACTGTTCAACCATCCTCATTCTGCCAAAGCGACACAGTACCTCAGCTTGTGTTGTTATTAGGATCAAACAAAAGCAAATCAGCCATTGGGCCGGAGACCACGCGGTGAAAAAACACCCGTGTGTGCACATAGTTTGTCAGGTGTATTTTAATCCGATTGTGGCAGTGGTATTCTTTCCCCCAGCCTCGCAGAAATCGGGCTTTGCGGCGGGTGCCGCCTTTGGCGCCGTCTCCACAAACACAGGTGAGCGAGCTGCAATTTGCAAGCACCACAATTAATTCCTCCCTCTGACCCGGCGCCCGCTCTGTTTTTTGCGCGCTCCGCCGTCCTGGTCTCCCATTTGCGTGTGCTAATGATCGGCGATTGGCGGCGGGAGTCTGCTTTTGAAAAAGCACCGC